>PVKA01044275.1:0-16370 GCA_004027165.1 Ctenomys sociabilis | reverse complement strand
CTCGAGGAGATGTCGGTGGCTTGGGGCGCGGCTGGAGGTCCCGAGGGTCCAGAGATAGGAGGCCAGAGGTGAGGCCCCGGGCGCGGGGCTGCCGGGGTTCTGCGCCCGGGCGGGCGAGCCGGGGGAAGGACCGGCCCGCGGCAGCCGGGAGGTGGCGGGGGCAGTGGGCGACACCCGGAAAAGCCGCTCCTAGGCGCACCTCTCCTTCCAAACGGCAGGAGCCCCGCCGCGGTCCCTCCCTCGTTCAGGCCCACCTTTCGGGGAGCGGCCTCGCGCGGCCACCTAGTCAGCCCTGGACGGGGCGACGCATCGCGCGCGAGGCAGCCGAGGGACTTCACTCCAAAGTTTTCCTCGCTACACCTTGTTTGCTCCGGGTGCTAGTTCAAGACCGGAAAACCCTCCAGGGCTGGGGCCCCGCTTCTTTTGATTTACTTTGAGCTTCAAATACCCTGCACCTACTCCTGTGCCTAATAAAAGATTTTCCACACTCAGGCCGAGAGAACTTTTTCTGTATTCTCCATTTACACCCCGTATGCTCTTTTTTGTTGTTATTGAGACAGGGTCTCACTGTGTAGCTCAGGTCGACCTCGTACTCAAGGCGATCCTCCTGGCTCAGCCTCTGTAGGTGTGCACCTACCTACCTGCCTTTTGACTTTTTAGTGTGCCGACTTCGCCAGTATTCCAAGCGATCCCCCCCAACTCAACTCGAGCTGCCCAGAGGCTCGGGCGCCCGCAGTCCCCAAGTCGGGTGACAGTGAACGGAATTATGTTGATGTTTTAGAAAAGCGCCAGAAATGGAATTTGTTGGGGCATTGTATTTCCACGCCGTCTGTTCTTGGGAAGAGGTTCCGCCTGAAGTCGGTCCCCTTCAGCCCAGGGCCCAGCCCTGCGTGTTCGTGCTGTGCAATCAGCTACACCTCACACCTGCGGGAACCGCGCCGAGTGACAACCCATCGGCTTCAGGAGACGCAAAACCTGGGCAGCTGGAGACCCGGCTTCCCGGGGAGGGGCGAGGCGCCGGGGCGGAGCGAGCCGAGGCCGCGCACGCTCCCTGCCCGGCCCAGGTGCGGGCGAGGCGGGACGCGGAGAAGCGCGCGCGTCCCCCGGGAGCGGGCGAGGCCAGATCTCTCGCTGGCTACCGGCGAGGGCACTAGGCACCGCCCCCGGAGGCGGCCTGGGCGGCAGGGTCGCAGGTCCCGAGCTCCGGAGCTGTAGGGTGTGGAGTCACCGCTGGGCCCCGCCCTGGCGCAGGTACCTCTGTGCCACCCGCCTTGGCTCTCGGGCGTCGCGGGGGCAGGGACTGGGCGCGGAGTGAGGCCGGGAGGGACCTGGAGAAACCACCCAGATTGCATTGCAGTGGGTGAGGCTGCCTGGCAGAGCCGGTTCCCCTGAGCCGCCCCCCGCGGGGAGCCTCGCGCGCGGCTCCCATGCGCTGGGCCTGGCGGCGCGCATCGCCGCTGCGAGGAAAGTAATTGGAACAGCCGCGGGAACGTGGCCTTTGCGGCTGAGTGTTGGAATCCATCTTCTCTACAGCGCGTTTGGACTTAGTAAATCTGTTTAGTAGCTGGAGTCTGCGGGGGCATCAACCGGAATAGAACCAGAGCTCTTCTGTCTCGCTGCCCCGCTTGCCAAGCACTGCCTTCCTCCTGCTTTAGGTCATCGGATCTTGAGTTACCACTTTTTCCCCGAGGGAAGGGGGGTTATTTGTCCAACAAGACGGGGCGATTTTTGTTTTGTTCTGAAATACTATATTCTAGGGGCTTGGAATACAGCCTTACACACTATGCACTCAACAAATATTTGTTGGATAGAGCCGTTAAGAACACCCACCCATCTGTGTCGCTCTTTGTCTTCCAACCGAGGGCAGAGTTCATCACTGCAGAGGCGAGATCCTCCACTGCAGAGGTTACAGGTAATTAAAGGCTCAAATGTTTGGAAAGAGTAGGTACTAATTCCCCATAAACTTTTATTAAATTAAACTCGTTAAAGGCGAGAATGTCAAGGTCGGAAAACCTGTGATATAAGGGAATGGGTTCTGGATGGGAAATGTCTTCCAGCCTGTCACCAGCCTCGCCTTAAAAAGCCTGCGGAAAAATAATCTGGAAGGAGGCGGAGCTGGAGGGGGAGCGGGTCTGGCGGCGCTCAAGATCACACCTAAACCTCCCAAAACAAAGGAGATTTTTTTTTTAAAGAAAGTAGGCGGGACCCAACTGAGAAACCGGATACAAAGTAACTACCCTGTTATGTAGTCTGGAAGGGTTAGGGCCTGAAAAGGGAAGTGGAGACTCGTTTTGGATTAGCGTCTAGGAGAAATAAACTAGGATCTAAAAGGTGTTTCTTGGGGCCGGGAAGATGGCTCAGTGGAATAATTGCTTCTCGCGCAAGGACCTGAGTTCGATCCCTGGTTTTGAAAAAGAAAAGTAAAAGGTGTTTTTTGTTTGTTTGGTGGTTTTGTTTTTTTTTCCTTAAGTAGTGGAACATTAGGCAAAATTTGAGGAAGATCTGCAGATTAGACAAATTGTGTTATATTAAGTTGTGCGATGTTGTATTACCAGGGTTAGGCAAGAGAAAGCCCCTGTTTTAAAGAAGTAGCAGGTCCAGGGAGATAGTTCACTAGAATAAGTGCTTCCCTGGCAAGCTCAAGGGGCTGAGTTCAATCCTCGGTGCTGCAAAAAAAAAAAAAAAAAAAAAGTTTTGGGCCAGGGAGATAGCTCAGTAGAATAAGGGCTTGCCTGGCAAGTGCAAGGTCCTGAGTTTAATGCCTGGTACTGCAAAAATAAATAATAATAAAATAACGAAGTAGCTAACAAGTGTTTAGGGATGAAGAAAAATCATATGTGTAAATTGCTCTCAAAAGGTTCAGACAGAATTATATACTTAGAGGCCTGGGGATATATACAGCTCAATGGTTGAATGCCTCTTGCTTAGCAGGTGCCAGGCCCTGGGTTCAATACACACACAAACACACAGTGATAAAGCAACTATAGTAAAATTGTTCCCACTAGAGAATTTGGGCAGGAGGACCCACACACACTATTGAAGGTTTCATGCATGTTAAGCAAGTACCTCTCTCTCTCTCTCTCTCTATTTTGAGACTGGGTCTCCCTAAATTGCCCAGGCTGACCTTTAACTCCAGTCCTGCTCCAGTCTCCCAAACAGCTCGGATTACAGGTGTGTGTTAGCACATCCAGCTATACCAATGGGAGAGTTTTTTATGCAATGCTTTATAACTTCTGTAACTGTAGAATTATTTCACCCAGGCATGAGGATGGCATGTATATAATCCCAGCAATTGACAAGGAGGCTGAGGCAGGAGGATCAATAGCAGTTTAAAAAAGTCTGGGCTGGGGAGATGGCTCAGTGAAATAAGCTCTTCCCTGGCAAGCGCAAGGGCCTGAGTTCAATCCCTGGTTCTGAAAAAAAAAAAAAAATCTGGGCTACATAGTGAGTTCAAAGCCAGCCTAAACTACATGAACTGTCTCAAAAGACCAAAAATTGGATAAATAATTTCAAATTTGAAACTTCTTTTTTTTTTTTTTTTTTTTTGTCTTTTTGAGACACGGTCTCACTGTGTAGTTCAGGCTGGCCTTAAGCTCACTTTGTAGCTCAGGCTGGTCTCGAACTCACAACAATCCTCCTGCCTTAGCCTCCCGACAAATTTGAAACTTCTAAAGATGTTTTATTTTCCCTGCAGCACCTATTCTTGTGTTTAACAAACTACATCGAAATGTCATTTTATACTAATCTCTCATACCTCAGAATGATTCCATTTTCTTTTCCTTAGTGAACAAAAGAAAAAATTCCCATGTTCTGTATAAAACTTTTTCTGTATTAAAAAAAAAAAAATTATTGGGGGCTGGGGAGATGGCTCAGTACAATAAGGGCTTCCCTGGCAAGCACAAGGGTATGAGTTCAATCTCTGGTTGGTTCCAAAAAAAAAAAAAAAATTCTTTCAACCCCGGTATTGAACCCAGGGTCTTTACTGAACAATATCCCCAGCCATTGTTTTGTTTGTTTGCTTGTTTGCTTTTGAGCTGAGGTCTTGCTGAGTTTCTAAGTGGCATAGACTGGACTCAAATTCAAGATCCTCCTGCCTCAGCCTCCCATAGTGCTGAAATTGCAGGCAAGTTCATCTGCCCAGATTTGTAACTGGGGTTCTTTTAAGATTCTCATTGTGAAACTTTCCTAAACTGACAGAATAGAGGAATTTCTTTTGGGAGCTGAACACTGACAAAATGACACCTATATGTCTTATTATTTTGAGACTTAACTTGCTCAGGCTGGGCTCAAACTGAGGCTCCTTCTGCCTTTTGAGCAGCTGGCAGTAGAGATATGTGCTCATGTGTCTTGCCCGGTCTTTGCTATAGAAATACAGTTCCCTTTTGAAGACTACAATAGCTGCGCCACTTTACTGACCCGGATACAGCTTTATAGGGTTTGCAGTAGCATATGCCTAGTTCTGTTGTTCTTAGAAGAGTTCCAAAGTAAATCAAAAGCTTGGTGGGGCACTCCTGTAATCCCACATTCTAGAGGCTAAGAGAGTTAAGGTTCTGGTGTGCTTGAGGCCAGTTGAAACTACATAGCAAGAACTTGTCTCAAACACAAACAAAAAACGAAGAAAAAAAAAAAAAAACAGGGACTCAAAGCCAACATGTGCACTTCCACAGTCCCAGAACCTGGGAGGCTGAGGATGGAGAATCACAAATTTGAAATCAACCTGGGCAACTTAAAAAAGAAGTGGGGCCAGGGATCTATCTCTGTGCTTGTGGAGCTGAGCCAATTGCCTAGCAAATGCACAAGGCTCTGGGTTTTATTCCCAGTACTAAAAAACAAAAACAAATGTATACCTTAAAAGGATAATTTTTTTATTTTTTTTTATTTTTTTTGTCTTTTTGAGACAGGGTCTCACTATGCAGTTCAGGCTCACTATGCAGCTCACTTTGTAGCTCAGGCTGGGCTCAAACTCGCAACAATCCTCCTGCCTCAGCCTCCCGAGTGCTGGGATTACAGGCATGTGCCACCACTTCCGGCTGTTTTTGTTTTTTTGTTTTTGTCAAGGATAAATTTTTTTTTTTTTTTTTTTTTGTCTTTTTGAGACAGGGTCTCACTATGCAGTTCAGGCTGGCCTTGAGCTCACTTTGTAGCTCAGGCTGGTCTCGAACTCAGAACAATCCACCTGCCTCAGCCTCCCGAGTGCTGGGATTACAGGCATGCGCCACTGTGCAAATTATATCTCATTTTTACAAGTATCTCAATATTTAGAAGACCAAGTAAAGGCTAAGAAGGCCTTTGGTAGTGAGGCCACCAGAAGCACTCCTGTGTGGGCATGCTCACAGTAGGTGTGGATGAACACCAAATTTTCTTTTTTTTTTTTTTTGTACCAGGAATCAAATCAGGACTTCATGCTTGACAATAGGCACTGTGTCACTGAGCTAGATGCCCAGCCTGAGCACCAGATTTTCTATTCCTGGCACAAAATTAGCCTCCAAAGTGGAGAGGTCTGCAATGGTCAGAATAAATAAGTCCCCATGGTCACTCTGTGTGTCATAGATTCACACTGATTATGGTCTGAATCTTTGTTGTTGCAGTTATTATAGACCTTTTGGGGAAGCATGTGTTTAATAACCAGCCCTGCCATTCACGCTTTCATGGTTTTGCACGTCTTCCATAACCTCAGAGGCTTGGTCTCTTGCCTGTGAAAGTAGTCTGAAGGGAGGAGAATCCATGTAAAGGAGTGGCTTCTTAAAACCAAAAGCCAGGCATGGTGGTGTACACATGCGATCTCAGTACTCTAGAAGGCTAAGAGGGGAAGATTGCAAGTTCAAACCCTTTCTAGACAACTTAGCAAGTCCCAATGTAAAAAAAAAAAAAAAAAAAAAAAAATTTTTTTTTTTTTTTTTGCAGAACCGGGCATTAAACTCAAGCCCTTGCACCACTGAGACATCTCCATGGCCCATCCAATATCAAAATATTAAAGGGGTGGGGGAGAGAGCTCAGGGGCTTAAACACCTGTTTGGCAAGTGTAAGGTCCTGAGTTTGATCCCTGGTATCCCCCAAAAAAGACAAAGTTTGAAAGAGCTGGGAATGTAGCTCATAGCAAAGGCTCTTGAGTTCCATATCCAATACCACAAGAAAACAAAATAACCCCCCCACACACACACACATGCATACACAAAAGCCAGATGTGGTAGTGCATACCTGTAATCCCTACTTTTGGGAGACTGAGACAGGATCACTGGAAGTTCAAGATCAGTCTGGGCTACATAGTGAATCAAGGCCAGCTTAGACTACTTAAGGAGAATTTGTCTCAAAAAACAACTAAAGGGCCAGTGAGATAGCTCAGTGAACTAAGCACCTTCTTAGGCAAGCTCTGGGGATGTGGTTCAATTCCTGGCACCACATTGCTCCCCGGCCCCACCTCTAGGCACACTGAGCCAGAGACCCAGTCTGGGCATGATAGCTTGCCTGCAATCCCAGCGATGGGGAGGTTGGAAACAGGGAGATCACTGAACTGCTTAGTGAGACCCTGCACAAAATACAAAAATAAAAACCTCTAAATATTGGGGGTGGTGGAGGATCCAGAGGTCATAGTCACTTCTTCCAAGACCCCAGTTCCCACCTGAAGATGTTTGCAGAGGAGCCAAAGCTGCTGTCCCAGGCACCCAGGCCTGAACAGAGACCATGGGGGTGGGGGGGGGGGCTGCTGAGAACCAGCGAAGTCACTGACCTCTTCCTTGTCTGGGGACATCAAGGCATACCTGTGGGCCTCACTTTGCAGTATGCTGTCCTGCAACCTGAGGTCCATGTCTGAGGCTTAGCCCCACCTGTCTCCAGGGCTTCTCTCTCTTTTTTTAAAATTAATTTATTACAATGTCTCGCTACACATCACCGACTCTATGGGGGGGGGTCAGCTCAGCCCGCCCTGGGGGAGGGGCTGGCGTGACCTGTGGTGCTGGGGATCCAACTGTGGTCCCTGACATCTTGCCTAAGCTTGCCAAAGCAAGCGCTTTAGACCGCTGAGCTATCTTGCCAGCCCCAGGGCTTCTCTCTTGACTGGGCAAACAGGGTCTGTCACCGTCTGTTACCTGTTCCCTACACCCAGGTCTGTGCACAGGCTTAGGATTTTGGCAAAGCAGGACGACCCTGCACAGTGTCTGCAAGCGGAGGGACTGGCTGTGTGGGCCTGAACATGGCCCCATTCTGAGCTTGCTGGAGCAAGAGGCCAGGATGCCCCACACCTCGTTCCTGAGCGAACTTGCTGCCCAGGCAGGTTATGCACCTGGAAGTGAAGGGAAGGGACATTGGTCCCAGAAGGGCCCATATAGCCCACGGGTGAGATAAGGGGACAGGAAGAGGGGGATAGTAGGATCCAAGAAACACTTTGTCACACGGGGAGTGGGGAAAAACAAGGGAAATACTGAGAACAAAGAAAGTGGTGATTCCAAAAGAGGAGTCTTATGGCCACTGCTGGCTTTATCTTGCCTCAAGACTCCAGCAAGGTGTTAAGTGAGACTTTACTGCCTGCCTGGAGGTACGGAAATGCCAGGAAATGCCTGGGACCAGAGAGGCCTGACCCTGGGGCTCACAAAGCCAGGCCCATCCTTCAGCACGGATACCCCTCCCCCTTTCCCTCCTGGCTCCTTGGCGGGCCCCCTGGCCCCTCACTCGCTCTGAACTATATTCCTACCTTTTCCAAAATCCAGAGGCCTGGAAGCAAGCTTTATCTTCTCCATCAAGGTGGGACTTTTGGAGGGAGAAATAACCTGCACTCCAGCACTCCAGGTGGCTCAGGCCGGAGGCTCTGGAGTTCAGCCCAGCTGGAGTGATTTAGCAAAGCCTTGCATGGATAGATGAGTGGATGAGTGTGAATGTAGCTCAGGTCAAGGCCCTAGGGCCAGACCCCCACCCCATGTCCCCATGCACCAAATAAAAAAGCAAAGAAGTAGCTTGTGGTGGTTCTTATTTCCTCCTTGCTTCCTCCATTACCTGCGTACTCACCCTCATGTGATAAAGGCCAATTTTGTTGGCCTGGCAAATTTTAACCCAAAGACCAGGAAACAATTGCCACCCTGCTCTGCATCTGCCTGCAGTATAGAGTGCTGTGGGGAGAGCACACTTGGCCCAGACTGCCATTTGGAGACCAAGGATCAGTTTTATGATGGGCCCATATCCGCTTCCTTTGCATATCACTGCTGTCATTACAGATTTCTTTCTTTGAGGGTGTGGCTTGAGACAGGATCTCACTATATAGCCTAGCCTGGGCTTGAACTTGAAGTGATTCCCCCTGCCTCAGTCTTGTAAGCATTGGGATTACAGGTATGTGCCACCATACCTAGCATGTCATTACAGATTGCTAGGCTGCCTGCCATGGGCATAGTGGCAGTCAGAAGGCTGACACAGGAGGATTGCCACAAGTTTGAGGCCAGCCTGGACTACTAAAGGAGACCCTGTCTCAAAAAAAGGGGGGGGGGGAGATGGCTCAGTAGAATAAGCGCTTGCCTGGCAAGTGCAGGGTCCAGCTGCTCACAGCCCCACCGAATGTCCCCCATGTCATGGGGTCTTGGCTCCTGTGAGTTCCCACTAGCGATTCCCTCCAGGTTCTTAAAAGACCTGAACAAAGAAACATGCATGGGGCAGTGAGGTTTTACATTCATTAAAGATAGGAAGGGAGATGGCTCAGTAGAGTAAATGCTTCCCTGGCAAGCGAAAGGCCTGAGTTCAATCCCCAGTTTGCCCCTCCCCCCAAAAAAAGATAGGAAAATAAGTATGCTCTGCAGAGGGAGCATGGCCAAACAAAAGAGCGCAAAGGCCCCAGGCTTAGCGGCTGCCATCTTCGCTTTCCCTCATCCTCAGGCCTTCACACCAAGGCTGGCCTGTGGAAAACCTGCCAGAGCCCGTAATATCAGCTCCCTGGTCCCAGGCAAAAGGCTTGGGCACATGCTTCCTGGATCTCACAGGCCACCATCACTTGCCCAGCCAGTTGGCCTCACCCTAATCTGCCTCAGCCCTGCTAACAGTGTAGGGCCCTCCTGCTCCTCTCCTGTACACAGCCAGAATCTGCAGCCATCCTGCACAGTGTGGGTGAACCCAAGCATGCAGTAGTTCTTGAGGTGCTGCATTTTTGGGGGAGTGGGGGGTTAACTGGGGATTGAACTCAGGACCCTGTGCTTGCCAGGCAAGCACTTATTCTACTGAGCTATCTCCCCGGCCTGGTATTGCATTTTATAATCTTTAACATTTAACCAACTGCATCCCCAGCACTTAAGAGACTAAAATAGGAGGATCACTACTTCAAGCCCATAAACTGAGTTAGTAGGGATCAGCAAGCCTGTCTCAAATTCTTTTTTAAAAAGAGGGTCAGGGCTAGGAATGTAGCTCAGAAGTAGAGTGCACCTGGCTGCAGTGCCCGGACCACACACACGAAACAGCTGAGCAAACGGAGCGTGTGAAGGCATGCTTTTTCTATTGGAAATTGAACTGAGGGCTTCAGCACTGAATTCCATTCCCACCCCAGGTTTAATTTTTCTTTGGGACAGAGCCTTCCTCATGCTAGGTAAGAGCTCTACCACTGGGCTATGTCACATGCCCTAGCTTCATTTCAAACAACATGTACTTCCCACTGTTAAGAAAACATCTTGCTAGAGTCAGCCAGATAGCTCAACAGATTAAAGCACCTGCTTAGGCAGACTCAGGGATAAGGATTCAATCCCCAGCATGCTGTGCTGGCCCTGCCCCTGGGGCACGCTGAGCCAGTAATTGAGACGAGGCATGGTGGCACACACCTGTAATCCCAGCACTTGGGAGGCTGAAAACAGGAGGATCACTATAATTTCAATCTGTGTAGTGAGACCTGGTAGATCCTATGCTAAATACATAGGAAGGAAGGAAGGAAGGAAGAAAAGAAAAAAGATCTTGCTGGATATGGTAATACATATCTGTAATCCCAGAACTGAGGTGGCGGAGGCAGGAGGATCTCTGGGAGTTCTAGGCCATCTTAGGCTACTCCTTGTGCTCAAGGCCAGCCTGAACTTCATAAGAAGCCCCTGTGTCAAGAATTCAAAAGCAGGGGCTGGGGAGATGGCTCAGTGGAATAAGTGCTTCCCTGGCAAGTGCAGGGGTCTGAGTTCAATCCCCAGTTCTGCCCAAAAATGAAAAAGAATTCAAAAGCAAAGCAACAACAAATTAAAACTGAAGAACTGAAGGTATCACTGAGAGGGAATAGGAAGGCCCAGGATTTAATTCCCTGTACCATGAAAACGTGGATGGTATGACGGATCTGGATTCACATGGTGGAATTCGGGTTCAGAGACTACTTCGGTTGCAGGCCTGAATATGAACCCCCACCCCACTTCTCTGTCATCACAATGTTCTCTTTTCCGGTGTGGAACAGACTTAATGAGTTTTTCCCTCCAGCTCTGTCATTTTACAGGCGCCCCCAGGACAGCGGCTTAGCACCGCCTGCTCGCCTGTGTCTGCTGCCACCTGGTGCTTTCCCCATTGTGTCTGCTGACCTGGCCACCCCGATGCCCTTCACATTCTGCGTGGCTGGCTCTGTTTGCAGTCATTCTCTTGTCAAGGGCAAGAGAGAGAAAAGAAGCTTTTGGCCAAGGCATCATGCTCACTAGGGCCCAGGGGAGGGAAATAGGATTGGGGTTCCCCCTCTGGCCTGGAGGATCTTCCTCCTGCCCGCCTAGCCGTTCATTCCAGAGCTACTTGCTGCCCTGCACACTGAGAACCCTGGACAGTTGGTGGCCAAACCAAAGATCAGGGGTGGGGTGGGGAGTGGGATTGGAATGACAGCCTGTTATCCCAGCACTCTGGAGGCTGAGGCAGGACAATTACAAACTCAAGCCCAGATTGAATGGTTCATTACTTATCTCAACAACAACAAGAGCAGAGTGGTGGGAATGTAGCTGTGTCAAGGCTGCTATTGAAGAAAAAAGCCCAAAGGATTATTCATGTTTCGACATGCTGAGAAATGAACCAGAGCCTCATGCACACTAGGCTGGTGCTTAGGGGACCCCTGCCCTCTGCTTGTGCCTTAGAGATGAGCCTCTTGCTTTCTCAGCATCCCTCAAACTTTGGGCCCCTGCTACTCTCCTGCCTCAGCCTCCGAGTGCCTGGGACTGTATGGGAGCCCTGGTAGGCCAGTCTACGGTACTGTGCTGGTCTCTGGCGCCTCTTTGTACCCTCAAACTTTTGTCCCTTGCAACTGGTCTTGCCTGCTCTCCAGGCTCCAACTGGACACTCAGTCTGCATTCTTTGGGGGGTTTTTTGGTACTGGGAATTGAACTGTGAACCTTGTACTTGCCAGGCAGACAAGTACCACTGAGCTATATCCCCGCCCTGGTCTGCATTATTTTTATTGTTTGGGTGGTTAGTTTGGTTGTTTGTTTGTTTTTTGAAAGTGTCACTGTGTTACCCAGGTTGTCCAAGAACTTGTGGCAGTTTTCCTGCCTCAGCCGATCAAGTACTGGGTTACAGGCATGCACCACTGTGTAAAGCCCCTAAGACAACAACAGTAGGTACAGGGAGGGCTGTGGAAATAGCTCAGTGGTCTTAAGTGCCTGCCTGGCAAGTGAAAGGACCCAGGATTGGATCCCCAATCCCTGGTATGGAACACTGTGCTGGCCCCTCCCGTGGCGCATTGAGCCCCAACCACCAAGTCTGAGTCTCGGTGTGGTGGCATGCCTGTAATCCCAGCGCTGGGGAGGCTGAGCCAGGAGGATCACTAGAAATCTGAGCTGAGCTGCATAGCGAGACCCTATACCAAATAAATAAATAAATAAATAAATGCTTTTTCTTTCTTTCTTTTTTTTTTTTGGTGGAACTAGGGATTGAACTCAGCCCCTTGTACCTGCCAGGTAAGTGCTTATTCTACTGAACCATCTGCCAGACCCCAATAGATGCTTTTTCAAAAGGAATACATTTAACAAAAGTACAAATCTAGCACACTAATAGGTGTAAAATTTTGAAAGAAAATGAAGAAAGCCTAGATGAAGGAATAGATAGCTCATGTTTACATATAAAATATTTAACAGTGTTTAGCCCTGTAGAAATCATATTGGACTTTGTTTACTTATTTATTTTACAAAAATTAACATGTTGCTCCTGCAATTAATATGGAAGAACAAGGGATCTGGAATAGAACCATCTAGAGAAGTTTGAAAATGTGAGTCATGACTCAACTATAGTAACTATTCTAATTGTAAAACTTTATAACTGTAAATAACTGGATATGGTGGCACACACCTGTAGCCCCAGCACTTGGGAGGCTGAGGCAGGAGGATTGCCCTGCACTTGAGGTCATCTTGAGATACATAGTGGGTTCAAGGTCAGCCCATGGTGAGACTCTATCTCCAAAAAAAAGAAAATTTAAGCAATGGTAGGAGTTGGAAGTGTAGCTCAGTGGTTTTACTTGCTTAGGATGCTTGGAGGCCTGTTTTTTTCTACTTTTTCTTTTTTGGCTGAACTGGGGATTGAACTCAGGCCCTTGTGCTTGCCAGGGAAGCACTTATTCCACTGGGCCATCTTCCCAGCCCTGTTTTTTTTTAATTTTATTAGTACATTTTAGATATATGTAATTATCATATTCATGTTAAGGAATATGTGCTTGTGCATGAGAGATCTTGATTCTTTTTTTCCATTCCTTTCCCCTCCCTTTAATCCCTCTTCCCTCCTTACTTACAAAAGCTTTACTTCCATTTTTTTTCTATTCTTTTTACTTTCGCCTTTCCTCCTCCTGCTCCCCTTTCTTCTCCTCCTCCTTCTCTTCTTCCTCTTCCTCCTCTTCTTCCTCCTCCTCTTCCTTCTCCTTTCTCTTCTTCTTCCTCCTTCTCCTCTTCCTTCTCCTACTCCTCCTCTTCCTTCTCCTTTCTCTTCCTCTTCCTCCTCCTACTCTTCTTCTTCCTCCTCCTCTTCCTTCTCCTCCTCTTCCTCCTGCTCATCCTTCTCCTCCTCCTCCCCTCCTCCTCCTTTTTCTTTTCCTCCTCCTCCTCCTTCTCTTCCTCCTCCTCCTTCCCCTCCTCCTGCTACTCCTGCTCTTCCTCCTCCTCCTTCATTCCTCCTTATCCTCCTCCTCCTTCTCTTCCTCTTCTTCCTCCTACTTCTCCTCCTTCTGCCTGAAACAGAACTCAGGACCTTGCTCTTGCCAGGCAGGTCTGGAGTCCTGGCCCTCTTTCCCCTCCTTTCATTTCCCTCTTCTCCACCCTTGTTCCCTTTCTCATTTGAGTATTTTTCTTCCTATTTCACAATATTTAACATACATTTTGGTCCTTATTTACATGTTCAGTTTCTCATACCAGAGAAACAATGTGGCATTTCTACATGTGTGCCTAGTGTATTTCACATAAGGATGTGGTCTCAGCGTGCATGCATTTACCTAGAGATGTCTCAGGTTTATCCTTCTTTATTGCTGAGCAGTACTCCACTGTAGGGAAAGAACTTTTTTTTGAGACAGAGTCTCACTATACAGTTCAGGCTGGCCGTTGCTCACTTTTGAAGCCCCCAGGCCGGTCTTGAACTCACAAAGCTTCTCCCAACCTCCCAAGTGCTGAGATTACAGGCATATGCCACTACATTGGTTCTGGGGCAGCACGGCACACCTGGGGATCCAACATGCAGGGCTGGGGATCAAATGCAGGTCCTTGTGCTTACCACATAGGTGCTTATGCCCCTGAGCTTTCTCCTCTGCCCTGAAGCACACCTTTTTTTTTTTTTTTTTATCTACTCACTGCTTGAAGGACATTTGGGCTGTTCTTGTAATTTTTTTTTTTTTTTTTTTTTTTTTTTTGAGACAGGGTCTCACTATGCAGTTCAGGCTGGCCTTAAGCTCATTTTGTAGCTCAAGCTGGTCTGGAACTCACAACAATTCTCCTGCCTCAGCCTCCCGAGTGCTAGGATTACAGGCATGCGCCACCACACCCGGCTTCAATTTGGGCTGTTCTCAAGGTTTGGCTAGTAAAAACTACACTGCTCATCTTGGTTGCTTTTTTCTCATTGGTAAAACAAAGCACCTAAGACCCAGAATTAAGCTCATAGTTTAAGGAGGTTTCAGTCCATATTGGTTGGCTCCAAAGACAAGTGGAACATGGCAGAGGGCAGCAGCTCATGGTGGTGGAAAACAACAAAACAGCAAGCACAAAAAGGGAGGAACAGCAGGGAGCAGACCTCTTTCCTTCCCTTATATGTAAGCTGTCACCTGAGGGGGAGCGTAGCACTCACGCCCGTAATCCCAGCATTGGACCATGAACCCATCACAAACTCTAGAAGCTGCCCCATGATTGCATGGGGCTCTGGGGGAACAACTAGACCCACTCATAAACCGGAGTGTGCATGTGTCACTGTGATACGCTGCTTTTTATTCTTCTGGGAAGATACCCAGAAGGAGAATAGCAGGGTTGAATGGGCCCTCCAGTCCTAGCTTTCTGAGGAATCTGCACAGATTTCCACAGTGGCTGCACCAGTCTACACTCCCACCAACAGTGGGAAAAGGTTCCTTTTTCCCTACAGCACCGACATTTGTTGTTGGCTTATTTCTTGATAATATCTATTCTTTCTAGAGTGAGATGGAATCTCTGAAATGACCAGTGATGTTTTTATTTTGAGCTTAGCCTCACTGTGTAGTTCAGGCTGGCCTTGTGTTCACTATATAACCAGGCTAGTCTCCAACTTGAAATGATCTTCCTGCCTTGGTCTCCTGGGTACTGACATAACAGACATGATCAGTGATGCTGAACATTTTTCATATATTTGTTATTTCTATTTTGTCTGTGATGGGCCTATTCATTTCAAATGCCTAGTGTCGGACAGGGCCTTTAAATTAGGGAGTCTAATTTTTTTAGTTCTTTATATATTCTATATTCTGTATATTAGTCCTTTGTCTGAAGAACAGCTGGCAAAAAATTTTTTTTTCCTACCCTGTGTGTTATCTCTTCACTCTGCTGTTGATTTCTTTTACTGTGTAGAAGCTTTTTAATAAGATGAAAGCCCAGTTGTTGATTCTTTGTGATATTTTGTGTGTGATCAGGATTTTATTTACAGAGTCTTTGCTTACTAGCTATTCTGTCTTACAGAAGATTTACTGTTTCTGTTTTAGTATTTAGGTATTTGATTTCACTTCAGTTTCAATTTAGTGCATGGTGACAGGCATGAGTCTGGTTTTAATCTCTGGCATGTGGAAAGCCAGTTTTCACAGCGCCATTTATTAGAGAGGCTGTCTTTCTTCCAGGAACAAAGAAAGGCAGCTGAGTGCATCTGGAGTTGTTTCTGCTCTTCTGATCTGTTCTGCTGATCCTGGGGTTAGTGCCACCCTAGTGCCATCCCAGCAGCTTTGCAGGGTCCTTTCAAGTCAGGGATTGTGATGCCCCTGCCTTCCTTTCATTGCCCAGAGTTGCCTTTGCTATTCTAGGTTTCCTCTGCTTCCAGATGAATTTCAGGATTGTTTTCTCTAAATATGAGAGATATACTAATGATATTTTCATCAGGATTGCATTAAATCTGTATAACAATTTTGAGAGTATCAACATTTTCCCTATACTGGTTCTTCTTACCCAAAAGCAAGGGATATCTTTCCATTTTCTTTCTTTCTTTTTCTTTTTTTCTTTTTTTTTTTTTTTGGTTCTGGAAATCACACTCAGGACTTTGTGCTTCCCAGGTGGCTCTCATGCTATCTCCCCAGCCCTTTTTGTAGCTCAGGCTGGTCTCGAAGTCACAATCCTCCTGCCTCAGCCTCCTGAGTGCTGGGATTACAGGCATGCGCCACCACGCCCTGCCCTCTACATTTTCCATTTTCTGATATCCTCTTTCATCTCCTTTTTCAGAGTATTATAGTTTTCAACATGAAGATTCTTTTTTTTTTTTTTTTTTTTTTTTTTTTTTTTGGTTGGTGTTTTTTTTTTTTTGCCTTTTTCCTTGCCCCCAAACAAATTTTTTTTTTTTTTTTTTTTTTTTTTTTTTTTTTTTTTTTTTTTTTTTTTTTTTTTTTTTTTTTTTTTTTGCGTTCAACATGAAGATCTTTTACTCCCTTCATTCCTAGATTGATCCCTGAGTGTTTCATTTTTTGGGATGCTATCATGAAAGGTGTAGCATCCCTAACTTTTCTCTTAAGTGAGTTTGTTGTTTGCGTACAGTAATGCTGTTGATTTGAGTATTGACTTTGTATTCAGCCACACTACTGAACTTGGTTATTGAATCTAGAAGCCTTTTGGTGGAGTTTTTGGTGTTTTTTTTTTTTTTTTTTTTTTTAGGGAAACCAGGGAATTGAATTCTGGGCCTTACATTTGCCTGGGAAGCACTTTTTTCTACTGAGCCCTCTTTTTTTTTTTTTTTTTTTTTTTTTTTTTTTTTTTTTTTTTTTTTTTTTTTTTTTT
>PVKA01044274.1:0-16272 GCA_004027165.1 Ctenomys sociabilis | reverse complement strand
AGAAAGAAAGAAAGAAAGAAAGAAAGAAAGAAAGAAAGAAAGAAAGAAAGAAAGAAAGAAAGAAAGAAAGAAAGAAAGAAAGAAAGAAAGAAAAAGATTCTCAGGGGCCAGGGAGATGACTCAATGGAATAGGCGATTCCCTGGCAAGGGCAAAGGCCTGAGTTCAATCCCCAGTTCTAAAAAAATGAAAGAAAAAGAAAGAAATTTCTTTAGCACAGTGATTTAGATTCAGTAGTTAGATTTCTGGTTTACATATTCATTCTGTAATTAATATTTTGAGAAACTTACTATTTTTTATGAGATCTATATTAATTTATATTCCCACAAAGACATGTAAGGAGTTATTTTTTGCCATATAGTAATTCTCCTGTTTTCAGCCTCACAAGCACTGGAATTACAAGCATGGACCACCACACCCAAGCTCATTCGAAGCTGCAGCAAGCGCTGGAGGCAGGGCTGGCACAGCTCAGCATACCTGAGATCAAACGCCAGTAGTTGTGTCTGCCTGTCTAATTAGGCCCTTTAATTTATTGACCTATCTGGCTGGCCAGCATTTGGTTTTTTAGATGGAGGGTCTTATTCTATACTTCAGGCTGGTATTAAACTCACTGCATAGCCCAGGCTGGCCTGGAGGTTGAAGTGATCCTCCTTCCTCAGCCTCCCAGGTACTGTAATTACAGGTGTGCACCACCACACCTGGCAAGAAATTTTTATCTGTGTCTCATTTATATTGACAAGTAACCATGAGTACCATTGAACATCAACATAATGTTTTGTTTTTTAAAAAAATATATAAAACATTCAGTGCAGACAGTTACATTACAGAAAACATTAATTTCTCTTAAAGAAGAGGGAGCTGTCTGATTAACTGATGATTGTGTGACATTACATTTCAACTCACACTCTCCCAGTCAGCTCACACACTCCCATTCAACCAGATACAGCAGGTTTAAATCTGATGAAGCAAAAATTACAGACAGGGAAAATAAATGACACAAGGATGATTTTTGTAAAAGCCAAATTACTGGACAGACTTATTTTCATAGTCTAGAATGACATGGAGAATCATAGAAAGAATAGAGGCAAGTAGCTGTCGGGATTATGAAGCAGGGAAAGAGGGAGAAATCAGAAAGTTTCCTCCAGAGATTGTGGAAGAGTGAGTGAGTACTTGACCACTCCTGCTGTGTCCCCTCCCTAGCTGCGCTCCTTTCATTCTATGGATAGCAAACAATTCTGGAGGTCAACCAGCTCAAGGACTAATGACATGCCCAACCTCTTGATCAGAACCACAGAAAACTGGAGCTCAGCCTCTTCCCTGCAAGTCCTACAAAAGTGGTCTTTTCTTCCCTGAACTAAGCATGAGGAACACCCTCCTTGAATTCTGACTGCAGTATAAATAGAACTAAAAGCATTGTTTGTGCTGTTGTACGGGCATTTTCCTTTTGCAAGTAGCTTGGTTAGCGGGAGGCACTACTGTGTGCTAGAGAAAAAATAGACACCTGAGCTATTGCTTTAAGCTACATTAGGTTTTCCTTTGCTAGGAGTTTTGTACATTTATCTAAATTACCTATTTGATTTCATCATAACCTGGTAGCAGTCTTCCTCTACTCTATGAAATATTTCACTGAAACCCCTTCCTCCATTTCTCTTTATTATTTCCCCCTCACATCTTCTGAAATCTTCCCAACTAGCCTGTTTCTTTTGCATTGCACAATACCATCCACATAACTCATAGTTTGTTCTTTAGTTTTCTTTATCCTTTTTCTTCAGTTTCCTGTAATACTATTCTTGCTAACAGTGAGTGAGGTAGAAGAGTCCTAGTTCAGAGTGTGATGCTGAGAATCGGTGTCTCTGTGTAGTTCCTTCTCTAGGCTGTCAGGTTCTTCCACACTAGAGGTTATTTTATGAATTTAGCTAAGTCAGTTTTCTGGCTTAGTCATAGAACATAAAAGACCTTATTGCAACCTCTGCTTCATGCCACTGAAACTCCTTCTGACCTCCTCCTTACTTACTATGCCCAAATACTTTCTCAAAGGCCCCCTCCTCATTCTTATTTTGCATAGCACAAATACCTTTAGCACACGATATTCTTAGCCAGGTGGGAGGTTCACTGTCATACATGTCTGCATGGCAAGCAAAGGTTCTGAGTTTGATCCCTGGAAACAAACAAACATACAAACAAAAAACTATATTTTTATTTTTTTATTATTTTCATTTTTGGTTTTCATCCTTAGTATAAATATTCATGTTTTCTATTGAAATAGGAATATAGATGGTCATCAGATAGATAGACACATACATACATACATACATACATACATACATACATACATACATATGTACATAGATGGAATCTACCTATATATCTACTTCTTAGCCATATAAAGATAACTGTCTTCAAACAATACCTGAAGTGTCCTATTAATTTGCAGTACTAGGGGTTGAACTCAAGTCACTACACTTGCCAGGCAGGCACTTGTTCTACTGAGCTATCTCCCTGGTCAATTTGTTCTGATCTTAATGCTTCCCTCAGTCTCCAATTCCATTCATCCCCTCACTCTACTTCCATTTACTCACCCCTACAAATAACCTCTCAAACTTTTCATCCCTTTTCACATTAGATGTAAAAATAATATCACCATAGGAAAAGTCAAGAGGAAAAGTCAACAGGACATGAAAAAGTTTCTAAAATCCCATGACAATGAAGTCTGGAGCTGTGAATAGCTATCATAGAAAAATAGAGCAAAAATCCAAACTGAATTACGTACTGATGCAACTCAGTCAACATCATGGAAAAATAAGAAACACCATTTCCATAAATTAGAGTTGGAAAAACTTTATAATCACTAAAATTGATGAAATATAAGCATCACTGAATCCAACATTGGTTTCTATGAAAGAATAAATAAGATTGATAGCACACATTCTTAAAATGTCCAAAGGATAGAAAGATTCACATCAAACTAATTAGAAATTGAAAAGGTGAAATCATAATGGATACTACCGCAATACAGTTTATTATGATAAATTATATTAAAAACATATATTACAATGAATTGGAATATCTAGAAGAGAAGTACATGGACACAAAAAATAGGTCAAAGCAAACCAAGAAATATGTAAACCCTGAACAGACAATAATAGTCAATCAAATAAAGTATATAAAATAAAGTATGCATGTGAAATATAGTAGTATGGATCTAAAAAGAAGGATGAGTTTGACATATTTGTGGGAAAATGCACAGATCTTAAGATCATAGTACTAAGTGAAATAAATCAGACAGAAGGATAAATATTGCATCTTTTCACTGATATAAGAAAAAGAAAAAATTATTAGAAAAATATTTAAAAAGACATGACATAACAAGAGTGGTAGTCTTTTTGGAAATATGAGGAAGACCTTAGCAAGAGGAGAGAGGGTAGATGCAGCAAAAACTTAAGAAAGAAACAAAATGTAATATATTCTATCAGTTCTCCAAGGTGAATATAAGCACCATATATTGCAAACATATATTAGTAAAAATAACAAAAATCTTTGAAGAATATAAAAAAGTAAAAGATAAGATCATCTTGTTATCAAAAACCACTAGTGCCCAACAAATAGCTGAGCAGATTAAAACAAGCAGGCTCAGGTTTTGGGGGTTCAATCCCCAGGCTTGCATTGCCGGCCTCACCCCGGGGAGCACTGAGATAGCAGTTGAGACTGGGCGTGGTTTTGCGCACCTGTAATCTCAGCTATAGGGAGGCTGTAAACAGGTGGATCATTACAAGTTCAGTGTAGTAGTGAGACCCTGAACACTCTGTAGACCATTCCCTAAAATACACACACACACACACACACACACACACACACACACACACACACAAAAAAACCACTGGTAAATCATATAAGTATCTCTAAAGTAAATAAATGTTTTCAGTTTTTCTAAACAAAGATGTGTGATCAGTCAGCACAATTCTGCAAAAGGAAAATTTGAAAGAATATTTGTACAATATGAAAAAATAAGACATCTATATACAATTTCAAAATATGAAGATCTCATTTATGTAAGTTGAATAGCACATTTTCACCTGCATTTTGAAATTCCGGGTCTAGATAGGTTTTTCCTGGTTAAGAGATAAAAGAAGTGTTCTCAGAGCACTTGCGCAGGTTCCATTATGAAGTGCCTTTTGTATTAATTAAAAGAACTAAGTGACAAAGTACTGTAGTATTTTGAAGTCTGGCATAAAAACAGAATAAGAGGGATGTTACCAAATACTTTTTCTTCAAAGAACAGATCTGAACATAGTTTTATTTTCAGTATTGTGTAAAGTAATATAAAAGGAATTTGTGATCAGTCATAGTTGGTAAACTCATATAAATCAGTATATGTAATAAGCCAACTCGTAGATTGCTGAGAATTGATGCAGTCTACACTTGGAGCCTGCATTTTCTTGTATTAGAAGAGTCATGCTTCTGAATCTATCATAATCGCTATATCACACAAGATACTCCTCTTCTAGAAATAAGACACCTAAACTTTTGAGGTTTCAAATTTGAGTATAAAATATGATACTCTGAAAATTCCTTTCTGTGCAATAATTGCAACGTATATTAACAAGTACATTGTTCACTTTAAGTTCAATTTTAATTAACAATTCTGCATTTTGTTTGTGAACTCTAAAGACCTTGGAAATCTTTTGTCTGTCCTAAATATTTCCTATTCAATAAATGGGTTTTATTTGACCCAGGAGCTCTTCTGAGAGTGCTATTATGATTTAGAATATTTTATAAAAAGATTTAAGTAGTAAGACAGTTCTCAACACAAGTGAAACAGAAGTCAAAAGCATTGAAGTGAGATAGAATGGCTGAGTCCACCTCAGAGATATTGATGTGTGTGAGACCCTTTGGGGATAAGAAGACTTCAGGGATTCATCTTCTGGGAACAGTTGTGGCAAAAAAGTAATGGTTAAATATTAACACACACACACACACACACACACAGACATACACGCATTTTCATTATTTAAATCTAGAATAATCTCCACAAGACTCATGTGTTGAGAGTGGGGTTTCTGGTAAGTGGCTGGATGTTGGGTTTCTATGTCTGACTTGCTGGTTAGAGGTGTGTGACAGGGAGCTTGACCCGCATGGGTAGGTCGCCCCTCCAATGGCTTCCTTCACTCCACTTCCGTTTGACAGGACCAGCCTTCTGCCAGCCCAGATCCCCCCTCTGTGCCCTCACTGCCCTGCAGCCAGACAACAGTGGACTGCATCCTCTCAAAAATAGGAGCCACAGGCTGGGGATTCGTCTCAGCCATAGAATGCTCGCCTAGCAAGCTGGAAGCCCTGGGTTCAGTTCTTGGCACCAAAAATAAAAACAAAACAAAACAAATAAAAATAAAAAACAGCAGCCAAAATATTATTAAGATTATAATACTAAGTGAAATAAATCAGACAGAAGGATAAATATTGCATCTTTTCACTGATATAAGAAAAAGAAAAAAGTTATTAGGAAAATATTTAAAAAGACATGGCATAACAAGAGTGGTAGTCTTTTTGGAAATATGAGGAAGACCTTAGCAAGAGGAGAGAGGGTACATGAAGCAAAAACTTAAGAAAAAATCAAGATGTAATATATTCTATCAGTTCTCCAAGATGAACATAATCACCATATATTGCAAATATATGTTAGTAAAAATAACAAAAAAACACCTTTGAAGAATATTAAAAAAATAAAAGATAAGATCATCCTGTTATCAAAAAACACTAGTGCCCCCCAAATAGCTGATCAGATTAAAGCAAGCAGGCTCAGGGGTTGGGGGTTCAATCCCCAGGCCTGCAGTGCTGGCCCCACACCCCCTTTAAGTCGTGGGTGTTGGTAAGGTCAATCAAATCCCCCCAAGATGTATCCTGAAACCCTGCAAAGGCACTTTGTAGATCCTTTGTCAGTGTCAGCCATCTGGATGAGTCACAGGCATTACTTGACCAATTTGCTCTCTGTGAAAGCCTCAGAGAATGTTTTCTCTCCATGTGACTCTCCTTAGGCACACTCTACATCATCCATCACTTTCCTCCATGGTCCCATAATCTCCTGATCAGAAAATTTGGGACACAACTGAGTTACACGATGTTACAGTATGGGTTCTCTTATGTCCTGAGCCTTCGCTGATCTTGAAAGGCTTGGGCTAAAATATTGGCTGTCCTTGCAGCCCTTCTATTTCTCTAATTTTGGTCTGTAAATCCTCCAGAAGAGAAGCTTTTTATTATTACCTTACAACATAAGATCTGAAAATAGTTTTATTTTCAGTATTGGGTAAAGTAATATAAAAGGAAGCCTGCATTTTCTTGTATTAGAAGAGTCATGCTTCTGAATCTATCATAATCGCTATATCACACAAGATACTCCTCAATATCCGCCTGAATATCAAACATCTTAGGCATATAATAGAACAAGTATTTTCCATCAAGTATTGATATGTTAATCTTTAAGTCTCTACAGAATATGAAGAAAAAAAATAAAAAATAGGAAGAAACAATTACATATTTTTACACAGTTTAGAAATCTAACGATATATAGCATTGTAGCAGGACAGTCCTCTGACTTTCTTTTCTTGACTCTTATTTTCATTTATTAACATTTTTTTAAAACTTTTACTTGAGAGACAGTACGGAAGTAATTGGTATGTCATGACAAGCAGCACACATATAAAAGACCAGAATGACAGGCATTCTAAGCATGACCCTTCTATTACCCACTGCTATCTTCAGTGTAATTGCTAAGTTCACAGGTATCAGAATATATAATTAGTCAGGGTGACAATCCTACCAATTAACTGCTAGTTTCAAAAACCTGCTGAGGATTCTCGGATCATTGCCTTAACCATCTTTATCAAATAAATATATGGCATTGCCCCTGGTATGTTTGTTACCTTTTCTCCTTTCCCTCTCTTCATTGTCTAAGCCTTAAGCTCTTGCTTTCCTTTTAATTGTGTTTTAACTTTCTATCTTTATTTCTTCTTTTGAGATCTTATACTAGGGAGATTACATGATATTTACCCATGTGTGTCTGTTTTATTTTACATATGAGTGCATTTTCAAGCGGCATCTACTCAAATATGAAAGCTTAGAGTTTATCATTCTTTATAGCTGGGCAATACTCCATTGTATAAAAATACCATATCTTTTTCATCCATTCTTCAGTTGACCAGCATCATGGTTGTTTCCAAGATTTGGATACCACAAACTGTGCTGCTATAAACATAAATACACACATATCACTGATATGATATTTTAAATTCCTCCAGGAAAATTCCCAGTAGGGGGATAGCTGGTTTAAATGGAATTTCCAGTCCTGGTTTTTTTAAGGAATCTCCACACTGATTTTCATAATTTGACTGACCTTATCAGATACAAAAGTTACATTTCTTGTTATCAGGTCTTGTTTTATCTTGGTCTTAACCATCCAGCAGAAAAGTATAAAAGTGAAGTACAAAAAGCAAGCTATATTCATATGCTGAGCTGTAAAAGCCTCAAGTCAACAACTTCTAACATTGCCAGTCACTCAGATAACCCACTACTATTATAGACTACTGGACTATATTGGATTACTTTGCTGAATTCACGCACCTACACTATTTAAATGACAATGGAATACCATTCTCTGAGAAAACTAAAAAAAAGGGATTCAAATGAAGGACCATTTTGTATCTGTATATTCAAAATAATTGGGATAGCTATTCACCTACATTATCTTAATTAAATGAATAGAAGCATTTGTTCTAATAGTGTTTGTGGAAAGGATATCATGTATGTATCTTGTAAAATGAATAACCACTAAAACAATATGCAATGTATTAATTATTGAAACTGTTCTACTAATCAGCTTTTATTTTTTTTTTAGTTTTTATTTTATTGAACTACAAATCAGTTTTTAAACTGTCTCATTGCTATTTGTTTCTTAATAAAATTATTTAAAAAAATAAGTTGTGACTGTTGGGTATTTTGTACCAATGATGATCAAGATGCTAGATATAAGTATGTTCAGAGTTTTGGAAAAAATGTATTATTATGAACAAAATGACCATTAAAAAAATGGAGAGATTCGTAAAGTTTGAAGAGGAAACATAAGTATACTTTTAAAACTTCTATTTTGAAGTGAGTTTGCCCAAGTTTGGGAATGGCAACAAATATATTGACACACAAGGATTTTGAGATTTTAATTGAGTTCAATTAAAATTAATTTTATATTTCTATATAAACAATGCAATGTGGACCTTGGCTACTGCATCGCTTAGGTGGGATGTGAGGACCTCTGAGCTGGAATGCAGTCTTGTACTCACCTTGGTCTTCCTTCTCTCAAGAATCCTTGTATTATCTGTCTCCTGTATCTCCTGAAAGTGAGATATTTTATATAAACATTGTTTTAAGACTTGAGCATGGGAGTTTGTTATCAAAAAAAAAGAATCATTTTATCAAGGAAAATCCACATTAGAATTTCATTGAAATCATAAATCTTGGAAGGAAGCTGCTCAAAAGGAATCTACAACTAGGATGAGAAGAAGAGAGGAGAGAAAAGGTAGTGTAAGGACACCTGTACACAAGACAGCTAAGCTTGTGTGTACCAGTAATTTCTATTGTTTTATTGAATGGAACAGTTTGTGCTTAATTTATTTGTAATTTTTTACCTTTTCATGCTTATTTCTGGCACTCTGAACAACTACTTTGAAGATAATGATATGTAATCTAATAACTATTGTTGATTTCCTATCACCTTGTTTTGAAATACTATATAGCTTTTAATTTTCTGAAATTTTATTATCTGAAAAAAGACAAAAAATAATATTGTCTTATTTTTCAATATATATATATATATATGAAATAATATATAAATAGTTATGTATGAAATATATATGGATAAGCTATTGTTTTCTTTCCCACTGAAATGTAATCATGAATTTTGCACAGTAAAATTTAAAATGTTTTGTTTTGTTTCTCAGTTAACTTCAGATTTATTACTGTTTTCAGACTTAAGTTTTGGGGCCAGAGAGATAGCTCAGCAGTGTAAGCGCTTGCCTGGCAAGCACAAACACTCAGGCTTGATCTCCAGTACCGCACGCTGTGCCAGCCCTGCGCCATGCCTGCTCACAAAGCTATGTTTGGCGGTTCCCACCTGTGATTCCAGCCTAGGGAGGCTGACATAGGGTGATCACTGTGAGTCTGAGCTATGAAGAGAGATTTTGCACAAAATAAATCTTGAAAAAATTAGTTATGGAGATGAAAAAATAAAAGAAAGCTGAGCTCCTCCATATTATAATATTGATACATTGCTTTTTCCCACATGTGTGATTATAACAAAGTTAATATATAAGTTATGTTATTGAATTTTAACATTTCACCCTGAGCTTTCTGCTACAATCCCTCAATATATCAGTATGCTTTCTTTGATAACATTTATAAATATAATTTATATGTAATTATATTTTATACATAATTTTACTTTTACGTATAATTTTAAAATTTCCGTTTTACTCTGTGCTTTATGACTTTAGATATTACTTCCTCATACATAGTTATATACTAAACATTTGATTCATCTTCATGAAACAGTTCTGTCATGAAAAGGTGAAATAAATTAATAATAAGTAGATGAATTCAGTTGATCACAAGTTTAAGATAATAAAATGTAGAATAAATATAGTAGTTAAAATAGTCACAAGAAGAAATCTATTTGGACCGAGTCTCACTCTGCAGCTCAGAGGTAGAGCTGGCACAGCATTTACAGGGGATCAAACACAGTCTTTGGGCTGGCCACGCAGGTTCTTAGACTGCTGAGCTATTTCCACGACCCCTAGATAAGAAGAAATCTAAATGCCAAGAAATTTTATGCGCGACAGCTTTCTCATTTTGATGTTTTCCAAAACAGAAGCAATAGGCTGACATGAACTCACCTTCATTAGATGCTCAAGACTAAAGACAGGCTTTCTGATGCGGTCAACCATTTTTGGAAATTTTACTCAAGTGCCATTGATCGTTTCAGCAGAAGAGATCATCCACTATGATGGCCTTCCATTTTTTCTTTTTCCCAAACCAAGAATGTATGTGTCTTCGTCCTAAAGAAAGTTATTTTCTATTTAACGTGTAGAGCCTAACTTCAAAGACAGACACCTAAAATAGCAGGCAGCTTCCTTTTCAGAAACTTCATTGTGCAATTCATTTGTTTATCAAAATTTGTGCCCTGTGCATACTTTGAATTTCTTAACAAAATTATGATCTAAAGTACAAATATCTTTGGTTTTGGATTTAGTGTAATGGCATTATGTTTACATCTTCTAAAATAACAAAAACAATCATGATGGCCATTTATTTGCTTTCTAATGTCCCAGAAAGAAACCACAAAACCACACAGAGTGAAAGGGTCATATATATATATATGAACTACCTCATGTAATACTCTGTTTTTAGTTATGTCTATATTGTGAAATGCACATCAGAGTCTAGGCTAAGCCTTTTGATTTATTCTCTGAAGGCTAAATGGCTTGTCTCCTGTGTGTAAAATTTATTACCAGTTTCACCCTCCTTTCAACCCTCCTCTAATCAGTTCTACTGGGAAAAGTTGTGTGGTAAAGGGTGGGAAGGGCCAAGGAACTGGTACACCAGGGCTAATTACACCTATTGACTACATAAGTGTTATTTCTTTCAGGGCAGAAAGAATATACAGTTTTTGCTATAAAGAGTTGCATTAGTAAAATCAGAAAATGATTAGTCTCATGTATTTTAGTTTTTAAAGCAAGGGAGTCAAATATCATGAAATGTGAACCATTTAATTTTGTAGGAAGTAGGACATCAAATTATCCTTTTATTACATCAAGCATAGTCTAGTTTCTTTTCATCAGTATTTATTAAGATCACTGTGAAATTATTAAACAAGGGTGCATTATTGAGTCTAACACTCTAACACATATGGTCTAGAAATTGAAAATTGACTTATGGACAAGGATTTATTTTTTCCACTATAGTTACTGTAGAATAAAGGACAAAAAATTAGGTACAAAATTTAAATTACATAAACATATGAAGTGCTGCAATAAAAGTAATTATAAGGTTGTGTGTCAACATGTCCAGGTGTTGAAAAACATTAATACCAACATTAAATTAATAGGATTCCAATTTTTAATGTGGATTGTGTCAGATAAATTGAATGTCCAATAAACATGAATACCTTCCAAACATATAAATACTATTATTTTCATAGCCTAACTGAGCATTAGTTTAATAAAGATGTTTTGAATCACCATAATTTTTAGTTTATAACACTGTCTACAGAATTTGTGTCACAGTGATCTTATTGCATATTTGAATACAAATTATACATGTGTACATTTGTGTACATGTATGATTTATCCTTCTAAATTGTGTTATCTTGTTTGTAATTATTTTAATTGGGTTACTTTAGTGTTGTAATAATGCAGTCAATATTTTTCTTTTGTATTTTCCTTAAATACCTAAAATTATCATGTGTGAATATGTGTAGGGGTGTGTGGCATGTGTATAGGTTGTTAATGAGAGGGTATGTTAGTATATATATATATATGTTAGGTATCAATTATTTGCTGAGTCACTGTAAAAATAGCAAAAGAAACAGTTTAAACTATGCAGTGAATTCTAAACATCATATACAACAACACACGTATTATAAATTGAAAAGGGTTTAAATGATTTCTTAAATTTTACTTGAAACAGTAAAGAAATGTCAAAATATAGCAGATTTTACTTGGAATGAGAGTATTTGGAGTTAATATGTCATGTTATTATTAAGAGTATTATGCTACCTTGAATTATAGAAAGGCTCAAAATTGGTTACAAAATTCAAATTTTCACAAAATATGTAGCTATACATTTACACAGAACCAAACCCATGTTTGTAAGTTGTATTTGCTACTTATAAAGGAAATGCTAAATTTTTCTTGTTCATAAAGTTTAATGAGAATTTGAATTTTTTTTTTCTGGTACCAGTGATTGAACTCTGCGCTTGCCAGGCAAGTGCTTATTCTACTGAGCTATCTCCCTGGCTCAGAATAATTCTCAATGTGTCCTTAATTTATGGATATTTCAGATAACATGCTCCCCTGGACGGTACAGCATGGAAAAATAGATTCCATGGTATGAACTATTTGACAGGATAACATAATAGTTTAGTGATTTATGAAAAACTTCATGGAACTGCATACTGGCCCAGTCACTTATGTGAAAAAAGACACACTTAGTGACAAATAAAGAAACCCATTAGCCATGGGAAGTAAAGCAGGTAGGGTGTAATGTTAACGTATTCTCTAGGGGGTGTACGGTCTGGCTTGATTTCAGACTTCTGGACCCTAAAACTATGTGATACAATTAGATTTATTTAATCTGCAGTATGTGAAAAATAAACAATGTCGATTTCAAATATTTGGGTCCACTAACTGAGAAAGTCATTGTGTTAAATAGATAAGTGTATAAAATTGAGAGCTAGGCAATTTGTATTCAAGCTTGAATGATGTGATTAGTTAACTGTTTAGATTTCAGGAAGACAATTAACTTGTTCATATCAGTCTTCACCTTCGCAAAATAAAAATAATGTTGCTAAGTAGGTCATCTACTTACTTAAAAACTTACTGAGCTTATACACATGAAATAATTAAAATAGTACATGAATTAGAGAAGTACCATTAAGTTATTATTGGCAAATTTAACCTATTACTTATTCATTAATGATTTGATTAACTGAACAAAAGTGACAAAAGGCATTATAAGAATATATAGAATAGTCATTGCTGTTTTTAAAAATTGATATTATTGAGAAACAAATAGCAATGAGACAGTTTCAAAACCGATTAATAGTACAGTTTCAATAATTAACACATTGCATAGTGTTGTCTTCATAGTGGTTATTCATAGTACAAGATGCAGACATGATATCCTGTCCAAACACTATTAGTGCAAATATTTCTTCTCATTGAATTAAGAGAAAGTAGCTGTATGTCTATTCTATTTTGTATACATAGATACAAAATGGTCCTTCATTTGTCACCCTTTTTTTGTTTACTTTTGTCAGAGATGGGTATTCCCTTGCCATTTAAATATTGTAGGTGTGTGAATTCAGCAAAATAATCCAATACAGTCCAGTAGTCCATAATAGTAGCGGGTTATCTGTAGGCCTGGCAATGTCAGAATTGTCTTCTTGAGACTTTTACAGCTCTCATTGCTGTTTGTTTTTTTTTTTTACAAAGTGTATTTGGCGCGGGGTCTCACCATGCAGCATGGACCCATAGTGATCTTCCACCTATCTGCCTCCCCAGCGCTGATGCACAGGCATGCTCCTCGGTGGCTGGCTCAGTGCACCTGGTGCCGCGGCCAGCCCCGCACGGTCACTGCTTAATTGACATTTCTTATCGTACTGGTTAATATTGGCCTCATAACAAATAATCACAAATTCTGGCTTAAAACAAGAGAAGTTTATAATTTTGTATTTCTAGAGTTTAGAAGTCTGAAACCAAGGTTGGTCCTGCTCCCTTAATATAAGGAAAAATATCTTTTTAACTGCTTCAACCTCGAGTGTCATGGCTTTTTCTGGTATGTTTTCAAATTTATCTCCCTGCCTTCACGTTTCATCTCCTCAATCGGTATGTGGCTATTACCTTCTACCGCTGTCTTATAAGCACATTAGTGAAGACATTTAGAGCCTGCTCAGGTAAACAAGTACCTTATACTAACTTTGAAGTCTTTATTTGAACATGTGAGGATTGCCTTTTTGTAAATAAAATAGCACTTGCTGATTATACACATTATAGCATCAATATACCTTTGTGAGCCAATATTAATCTACTACAGTTACTGAAGGAGTTATTCACCACTAGTGTGTCTCATTTTACTGAATATGAACTTTTGTGTAACTGATGTTCTAAAGTATTTCGGATGATTTGAAACAGTTTCATGCCTATTTTATCTTTCTTTTCTCATTAAAATGAATAAAAAATAAAATATTTCAGATGAGCAGACATAAGATTGTGAAACATATACATAAATTTAGGCTATAGCTATCAAAGAAAAAATAGAGTCATTAAATTTAAAAATTTGAATTAGCGTTACTTCTTAAGTTCATATTCTTTTTATTTAAATTTTTGTATACTTTTTTCCAATTATCTTCTTCTTTAATTCTCTCATTTGAAACATGACAAAATATCATGTATAAAAATTTCTATATTTTGAGATTAAAATAGGACAGTGGTGTGATAGCTTAAGACAAAATAAAAAAAAAAGTGTAATAACTAGTACTGAAAGCCTGACATGCTAGCTATTGTATCACCTATGATCTAGTTGTTTTGTGAATAATGAAATTTCAGATTTTTTAATCTGTAATAAACTGAAGTTTTTAGACACAGCACCCACAGATACATTTTAGTACATTCAACTGTCCATAGGTGACTCTAACGACATTGGAAATTCATTAAATATACCTGTGAAGATGTCTTTTTAATGTGGTCAAATGTATTTCATTTAAATAAGCTGTAATGGTATACAATCTGTTTTCTAAATGGTTTACCTCAGTAGCAGTCCAAAATACCCCTAAGAGTTACTTTGGGGTACCAGTCAATTATGCATTCTCATTTACTTTAAGCTTCTCATCCAGGATGATACTGATGTGCCTGTTTTGTCTGCAGTACTGTTTATATTTTTGGGTGTAAAATCAGAGTTTCCTAGGTAGAAATCACACTGTAGGAGTTGAACTCAGGGCCTTGCTCTTGCCAGGAAAGTGCTTATTCCACTGAGCCATCTCCCCAGACCCCTTGCCTGCTGTCTTATAAGGACAGTATTAGGAAGACACACCCCAAGCTCAACACTTCACAACAATGTTTCATGCTGGGCAATAGTCATTGTGTGAATTTCCATATACTGTTACAAATCAGTTTTTTGAAATTAACTAAAATAGTATGATTTTCTCTAATTTCTCCTTATATATGTAAGAAAAAATATATATATATAAATAATGGTGATTTTGTCAGTACTTTATTTATTAATTTTTTTCATTTAATGTGTCTGGTACAGTACCTCACTACACAGGTCATACTCATAGTGATCCTCCTGTTTTCAGCCTCTGCAGCTCTGGGATTATAGGCCAAGCATGTGCCACCGTGCCAGGACTCAGTCGCCCAGCTCAGCACGCATTGGGGGCAAGGCAGTACTTTAAATACAGCCTTTAAGTAATATTAATTTTCTTTTTTGTAATATTGGACATTTAACCAAGTGGCTTTCTATCACTGTATACATTTTCAGTCCTTTAAAATTGTTGTAATCGTTATTTTTTATTTTGATACAAGGTATCCTTAATTGCCCATTTTGGGCTCATACTTATGATTTTCTTCTGTGCTAGGATTACAGGCATGTTCCAGCTCACCTGGCTATCACTGATACATGGAGAATAATATATCTGACTCAAAAATGGGAACTTTTCTAAGGTCAAAAAAACTGATAAAAGCTACTCAGGCTAATTTATAAGAATATCCTATTAAACATTAACAATACACACTGTTTTTGTTAGATATTAATTTACATATTTCCTCCAGCATAATTTAATATTTTGAGGATAGACAAAGTATTAATTCATACACGTATGTCTGGCACTTGCCACAGTTGGCTCCTGCAGCAGGCACAATAGAAGACACTGACTGAGGAAAAAAGTACAAGCCCAGCAGCAATCTCTGAGAATCCAAAATTCGCACTTGTCACTTGCAGAATAGAAGAACCAACTGAAAACCACCCAGATGTCCTGTACAACTAAAATGGTGCACATTTCCATCTCAATAAGCTTTGTGAGTCACTGTTTATTATTGTGATGGGTATAGTTTCATTATGGTGACAACTGAGCAAATCATTTTTGTTGCAGGTAGGTTGAAGAGGAGAAAGACTGAACCTTTCAAGAGTGGCTAGAAACTTTTTTACTTATCACTATGAGGTCCGTATCAATATTTTTCTCCTACAAGAAGAATTTGGCTCACTCCTAGAGTATAGGGAATGTCTGTATATTTTATCATTACTAACGGATTTTCATAAACTGATACTTTCTGCTTGCTGATCTTAGTACTATTTTGTCATCTATGGTATAAGTCTAATTATATTTAGATAAATGTTACCTGACCAAAACACAAATCAACATACTGATATCTAGGTGTACATTCATAAAGAAAAGTAGTATTAAACAAATATACTATCATATCTAATACCTTTTAAGTACCTACTAAATATTAGGAGATATT
>PVKA01044273.1:0-16272 GCA_004027165.1 Ctenomys sociabilis | reverse complement strand
TCCCCCCGGGACCTGGGACATTGCTCTCAGCCTAAAAAAGCGAACCCTGCCCTGACCCTTCCTGCAGGGGCTGTCTGTATCCATTCAAAGTCCTCTTGCTCGAAAGGAGCCAAGTTCCAAATACCCAAGCAGTGTTCCCACATAGCTGAGCTCGGTTACTAACGGGCTGCTCAGAAGATGTTTCCACCTGGGCATTTGTTTTCCAAAAACACATCCATCTCCAAATTATTCAGAAAATGCTGGCCGGGCTGCAGGATTCAGGGACTTCTCTCATTTCTTTGGGGGTAAAGCTGAGGCCCTCTTCCACTGAAGGCCAAAGGAATGCGTGTTTCTGGGACTTCCTGGCCATATTGCTTTTCCAGTCTTTCTTATGGGGCAGACGGGCGGTCATTTCGCAAAGCCCAGACGCTGTCCTAAGCTTGGAATTTGTCTCGTTTTATCTTGTTTTGATTTGCTTTGCTTTTTTGTTTTGTTTTGCTTGAAATTTCTGGCGGCAGCTGGGGAGCCTGCGAGCAAGCCAAGGCCGCCACCAACCTCTAGGCGGCGCCCTGGGGTCACCTCTCCAAGCCGGTGCGGGGAAGGGCCGCTTCCTGCTGGCTCCGGCGCTCGGCCGGCCGGGAGCTGGTCGCAGCGTCGCCTTTGGCGCCCTCTGCCAAGCAAGAGGAACAGGGTTAAAAGTGCGGGTGCGAAAGGGAAGGGGCAGCTAATCACCCCACGCTAGACCGGCAGGGGAGCCTGCCCAGGCCCGAACCTCCCCTCACCTCCCCTGCAGCACCTCTGACCGCCTCCCCCACCTGGCCGAAGGAGACCCAGGTGCTGAGGAAATTAAGCGGGCAGCTTGGCATCAAGGCTGCTAACCACCCAGGGTGTGACGGCTTTCGGGCTTTCTGGATTCCAGACCTGGGGCAGCGCCTAAGAACACTGGAGGTGGCAAGGGAGGCAGCAGTCAGGATCGGAGCCAGGACAGACCCAGCTCCCTCCCTGCCAGGAAAAGCCAGTTTATAACCTCCCGTGGCTGTGTCCTCGGCCCAAGGCCTAGGACCCTCCAAGGCCCTGGATGAAAAAGACCCCCAGGACTGGGCGCTGTGAAGCTTGAACTCTGTGAAAGAGGCCAAGAGGTAAAGAATGGGACTCAGAGGCCGGGGAGATGGCTCAGTAGAACAAGCACTTCCAGGCAAGCGCAAGGGTCTGAGTTCAAGTCCCGGTTCCGCCAAAAAAAAAAAAAAAAAAAAAAGATTCATACAAAGCTGCTCCACAGACCCCACGCTGAGCAGTTGGACCTGTGGTGGTCACTGGTCACCGCTTGACCTGAATAGGACCTCTCTATGAAGCTCTGGGTGGGGCAAAGAAGGAGCCCTTCTTCCCAATGCAGCCTGTTGGAATCCGAGGTCCAGTCATCCAGGAACTGGGAAGTGCGGGACAGGAGGAACTATAGTCTTTCATCTCCCCTCCTGGCAGAGACCGTTTTATACCCAGGAGCCCTGTGACAAGGCCGGAGAGTCCACCACAGGGCAAGAAAAGGATAGAGGATGGGGGGGGGGCAAGAGCAGGCAGCACAGGACTGGCGCCCGCAGCCCAGGTCTAGGGTCCCCGGAGGGGGACCTCTCCCGGCCCGGCCGCTCTCTTGACGCCTAATTACCTAGCGCACATCTGGAGCAGCTGCGCCCCACCCGGCCTCGGGCCCGTAATTTCCCCTCCAAACCCTATTTTCATTCCCAAGGCTGAGTCATTAAAGGCTCCAGAGGCTGAATCAACAGTGGAGCCGTGGGCATCAGCGTTCCCTCGTGGTGTGTGGGGCAGCGTCTGTGCCGCGTGGCTCCCTGTGCGTGCCCAAGAGCCACAGGCGCTGGGGGAAATGGGGCAACAGCAGGCGGGTGTGACTGCGAACATACTGTCACCCTCATTACCCGTCCATTTCCAGGGAAAGCGTTTGGGGCTTGGAATTAGCCAGCAAATTGCTTCGCTTCTGCTCTCTCTGTAAGGCTGGGACGCTGTCTCCTATGAACGTATTCACTATTTCGCAACTTTCAGGTCTTCTCGTCCTCATCATTATTTCCAGCCCCGTGGTATGCTCGGACATTCATTCTGGTGTCACATTAGCCACTAGTGCATCAGCTTTATCAGAAACACCTGCACTTACACAAACACAATGGACTTACACCTGAAAAGTGACTCTTAAGTTTCCACATTCCCCAAACCGGGAGGTGTTAACTCTTCAGACTGTTGCAGTGATTAATGAATGTGTGGTGTGCCTGAGGTTAAGACATCTGGTGCGTGGAGGTCATTTAATAAATAATAACTATTAATAAGAAAGGAGAGAGAAGGAGGGAGGAGGAGGGAGAAGAGGGGCAGGGAGAGAAAGGGAGGGAGAAGGGGAAGGGGAGGGAGGAGGAAAGAGAAGGGGGGAGAGGAGAAAAGAGAAGGGGAGGGGAGGAAAGAGAAGGGGAGAAGAGGAAGAATAGGAACAGGAGGAGAAGAGGAGGAGGAGGAGGAGGAAGAAGAAGCAGAGGAGGAGGGGAGGTTTGCAGCTTTGTTCTCAGCCCCAGTCAGCGGCCTCTTAGGGGTGTGAGCCAGCCTGCCTCTGTATAATGTAGTCTTTTGACTTAGACCAATGTCCATAAAAGCGGGCCCCTTAAACCCCTTGGCCTGTAACTACCTCTCTACAAGGATCAGAGAATTGAGGCAATTATCTGGCTGTTTCAGGTTCAAACTCCCTTTAGCCTGACGGTCTGGATTGGAGGGGGCAGGGAAGTGTTGATGAGCATTCACCCGACATGTGGTGGGCCCTTTCCCTGGGCTGGGGTGAACAGCCAGAATCTTGCCTCAGAAAATGCCTAGGAAAGAGCGGCAGAGGGTTGGAATTAAACAGCATCTGAGAAATGCTTGAGAAAAACCAGGTCTTGCCCATTTCCTGGGACAGCCAGGAGGCCTCGGAGTTCCTTAGATGCCCCAGAAATTCAACACACAAAACATACTTTCTCCCAGCAGGGGCTTTTATTCCACATTCTGCAAGGCTTATTGAGCACCTACTGTGTGCGACTCCAGCAGAGCTCTGAAGCAGTGGGAGCCACGCCCCATGGTGGGGGCAGGGCTGGCCTGGCAGCCCGCAGAGGTCTGCCTCCAGGAACAAGTCCAGGGCCAGCAGAGAAGGGGGACAGCCCTTCTGGAGGCGACAACTTCCATCCAATGGCGGCATTTCTTTTGCAGGGCCCAAATCCCTGCGAAGGGGTGGAGCCAGAGGGTCTAGGGCACTCCCTTTCCATTGTCCCAGGGAAAGAGGCCACTTCCCCGGTGGGGGCGGCCCTGTGGGGGAGGATGGGACCTGGCGGAGCAGGGAGGGGAGAAAGGAGGAGGCGAGGCTCCTGACCCCCAGTTGGAAGTTCCTGGAAACACCAATTAGCTTCCTTTAATTAGTAAAGCGAGGAGCAAATGGGCATATGTTTCTTCTGCTCTGATTAAAAGCATTTAGGTCAGGTTTTCACGGCCAGAGTAATTCAGTTTAAAGTGTCCCAAGCAGAAAATTGTTTATTTTTTTCCCTTTTTATTTTCAAGCAGGGGTTTGAATACTATTAGCCAACTATTGCCTTCCGGTCACAGATCAGAACTGCTGGGCTGGCAGGGGGTCACTGCGGCAGCCCGGAATGGGTTGGGGTTTCCCAGCCCCCTTTTCTTGAAGTGCGCAGCCAATTGAGGGCCGGCCAGGAGCCCTTGGGCTGCGTTGTGTGCGGAGAAGAGGTGCAATAAACCAGGTAACTTCCAGTTCCCCTAATCTGTCTGAACACAGACCCACAAAAAAAAAGTCTGTTCACGTGTCAGACTCCCAGGAGCCTGTCTTTCCTTCTGGGTGAGCCATCTTGGTCACTTCTCCCCGGGGAAGAGGCCAGGCCACTTTTACAAAGCTACAGAGACCCAGGTCCTTCTAGGATTTGTGTAGAAATAAACTACAGCACATAAAGCCAGGTAAAACCAGGTGTTCCCCGGGAATGTCAGGGCTACCTACAGCTTGGCTACAGACGAGATTATCGTAATGTTTAGGAGCAAATCCTTCAGCATCGAGCTCCACATCGCCCAGCCTCTAAACTTGCCTTGGGGTCCTCACCCCATGCAGAATTGGGGTCCTTAGCCAGGCATGATGGCACACGCCTGTAATACCAGCACTTAGGAGACTGAGGCAGGAGGATCATGATGGTTGTTAGTTTGAGGCCAGCCTGGGCTACAGAGTGAGTTCAAGGCCAGCCTGGGGTACACAATAAGATCCTTTCTCAAAACAAAACAAAAACAAAACAAAAAAAAAAACAGAAAAAAAAGAAAAGAAAAAAAAAGAGACCCATGAGAAAACCCAATAGGTGAATTCAGGAGGGACCCCATTCCACTGCCCACTCCCCATTTTTCTTGGCTGGCAGGATTAGTGAGGGGGCAGGCTGCACAGTCTCCCCTCCAGCGTCAGTTCAGCACACCAGCATTAGCCCAACCTTCCCTTTGCTCCACAGGGGCTGCACCCTCACACCCTGTGCCCTGCACAGGACAACCCCCTAGGGGAGCTCTGCTGTCCTCTGTCCTGCTCTGGAAGGACACAGAGACTCCCCGAGGAGCTCAGATGAGCCAGCTGTGTTGAGTCTCAGCATTTCCTGAACACAAGATCCTTGACCCATCCAAGTCTGAGTCCTGCGAAAAAATTCCGAGTTCCAAACCTTCTGAATTTATGGAATTTGAAGAGTATTGCATAAGTGCATTTTTTATGGGTAGGGGAGAGTCAGCCTTTTTTGATCATGATCTGAAGTATCATTGGGGAACCCCAACATTAGTTAAGGAACCCCTCTCCCACCATCCACCTATGAACAACCAAAACCAGGAAGCACAGGAAGGAGGTAAGAGGGCTTGGGCTCCGGATCAGACAAATGAAAGGGGAGCATCGTGTGCGACACGAGGTCAGAGGGGTTACTGTCACCCGTCCCTTCCCTGCCCATCAGGCACCTGCTCACCTGTCCTAACCTGCTGAAAACTCCAGGGCCAAAGCGCTGTGGGCTCCGGCTCCCACAGTGAAGCCTACGAAGCCTCGTCTGAGGCCAGTGAGCAGAGATGGCGCCCATCCCCAGCACCCTTGAGTTCTTCCCCCTAAAAGGTTACTAGGATCAGCTGGGCACAGAGCTAGAAGAGGGCGCGCGCACACATACACACAAAGGTGGTCATGGATGACCAGAAAAAAAGAGAGGGAACAACAGAGAAATGAAACAGCTGGACAGAGTGGTGAGCAGCCCAGACCCGGGGACAGACCCCAGAGCACAGAGGCAGCCAGGTAAGACCTTTCCCGAGTCTTTACCCTGTTAATGACCTGGTTAGCGCCCCCTCGGTCCAACCCACCCCATTACAACTCCTTGGGTTCCTTATGCTCTGAATAACTGGTGGGATCTGGAGGATGCCGCGGGCCTCTGACCTGGGCCTGGCGGGGTTGCATTAGATGGTTGGCTAAGGATGGGAAGGGCAGGGGCAGCCTGGGGCCAGGTGACCTAGGACTGGGAAAGGGGTGAAAGAGGCTGGCAGGAGCAAAAGGAGGGAGCATGGGAGCCATTTTTTAGGGGCAGCAGAGCTATCCAGGTGCACTGAAACCCTGGGACCTGGACACAGTCCCCAGCTGAGCAGGAGAGGCTTCTCTACCAGAGCGACCAGCTGTGGGAGCCCGTTGGGGCCAGTGCTGCTACCTGGCCAGAGTCTGGGTAGAGCTCCACCCCGCTCCATCCACCCTCACCCTGAGCTAAGGCTACGTGGTCTGAGGCGAGCGAGGTGCACCTGTGTAACTACCATCTTCACTGATGTTAAATTCTAGGACACCAAGGCAGATTTGAAAGCCTGTTTTCTAAAATTTCTCTAATAGGTCCCAGCCCTCCTACCCCATCCCCAAGCTGCTGAGCCTCCTGGGATGGGCCAGGACCACTTTGGCTTCCCGATGCCTCCCCCATTAGATGCCAACCTTCCCAGCCTGGCATGCACAGGAGCATGGGCAAATCCAGGTCCCTGGCCTTCTCTGAAGGTCAGATCTGGGGCCTGGCATGGCCACCTCCCCACTCCACTGCCTTTGGGTCCTGTGGTCTGCAGGAAGCCTGGACGGGTCAGCGCCCAGCATGGAGATGGCACTGATATCTTCAGCGTGGGCTCAGCCCCAGGGTAAAGGCCCAGAGCTAGGGCGCACTGTCAGGATGCCACACAGGCTGTGTCAGGCAGTCAGCCAGGAACAACATCGGAAGACACCTCTCCTCCCTCGACAGTGATGGCTGAAGTCTCCCCCGGGAGCTGCAGCAAAAGCAGCTGGGCAGGGGCTTCTATGTGCCCGGAAGGAGCACAAGAGAGAGCAGGCAGCTGGCTGCGCCACTCTAGGATCCCTGCCTTTGGTTCACTTCAAAAATCCAGGAGCCTGGGTCCCCAGAACCAAGGACAAGAAAGGACTAAAGAAGTGGTAAAAGAATTGGATATTTGGGCCTTGTTTGTTTTTCAAAGTTTGGAGCCTCTGGGTACTGACTTCTTGCTCCATCAAGGAATTTCGGGCTCTCTGTCCCATCCCGGTGCCGTCCACAGTGACGGCCCTGTTGGTAACTCCAGGGGCAGCATAGGCTTGGGAGGTCATGGCGAAGGGAGTTGCTCCGTTTTATCTTAGTGGTACTGGGAATCCAAGGAGAGTCTCACACAAGCTAAACAAATGCTCTGGCCCCAAGCTGCTTTCCCCGTCAATGGTTATATTGCGGTCATCATTATTATTGCTTAACATCCGGGTTATTTCAGGCTAAGGCGCCTTCCTCCACTCCACCCCGAAATTCGGGCCGAAATTCAGCCTTGAACAGAACATCAGACCTCAGACTGGGTGTACTTCAAAAGAGGAGACTGAACGGGACGGAAGCAATGCAGACAGAGACAGCTCCCAGACTGGGACACAATGGTCCACCACTTTGGCCTTAATTACCACCGCAAGGTAAAGGCTGTCCTTCCCGGACTTTGCCTGGAGAGCTGGTGGGAGAAGGCGAGACAGGGTGGAGGGTGGCCACTTGGTACCTTCCTGGGGAGACAAAGCCATCTGAATTCCAGGACCAATTCTTAAGACTCTAATCAGTTTTTGCCTCTGATTTTCAGGCAGTGGCAGCGAGGGCCACAGTGCTACCTGGGTGCGTTTAGGCAACAACAGAAGAGAAGCGGGAATAAAGATGGGCACTCACTCACCCAGATGGGTCTCTGCACTTCCCAGATTCAAACCTCCCAGATCTGTTCAAATTCGGAGGTCTTCACCAGAAAGTTCAGGGAGTAGGAGACTGAAATTATTGGATTGCAGGGTTCTACAAGAAAGCCAGAGATCACTCTCTGAGCTGCCCCAGCAGTGGGGAAGGAAGTGTGGGGAGGAGATGGGCACAGTCCTGCTCCTGCGCTCCCTGGTCCCCAGTTTTGAGACCCAGAGCCAGCTCCACAGCCAAACAGCCAGAAACAGAGGCACTCATGGTTTTCAGGGGGAGCCAGTGTCCACTCTACTAATTGTACAGATGGGTGTTTTCAGGTTTTTTTCCCCCACTTTCAGCTATTCTTAATTTTTGGCTCTGGGGGGCTTCTGGGGCCTTTGGCGCATCTAGGCTTCTGCCTTCTACTCTCGCCTTCGCTTGGTAAAGGACCAAGGTTCCCCTCCCACAGCGTCAGAGCCAGGGCTCAGCAGACCTTGCCCACCCCTTGGCCCTGGCCCAGGGTTCCTTTCTCCCTAAGCCCGGAGCCCCCAGCCCAAGTGCAGCCTCACTCCACATCAGACCACCCCACTCCTTACAGCGATTCTCTCACTCGATCCACACCCAGAAGAGGGACATCTTTTCTGTCCTGCTCCGTCTGGGGAGAAAGGGACAAAAGTTGAGAGTGAGGCATGGGGGGGGGGGGAAGACCAGGAAGAGGCTTCCTCTAGGGAATCAAATTCTCTTTCTAAGCGAGCAGGAAGCCCAGAAGCTGGACGCCGGCTGAGCGGATGCTGAATTCTCAAGTCAAGGGACCCAACGTGGGGTCACTGCCTTCTCTGTGACTTCCCTGGCAGAAGGAGAAACAGCCCAGTGCCAGCGGGAGGCTATTCTGGGTCTCCCCTGTGCTGTGGCAGCGGGGCTCCTTTTAAGGGCGCCCACCATCGACCTCCCCAGAACCCGGAGGTTGCTCCCTGCGGTTCTGCCAGGGCCGCGCCTAGGAGCGTGTGACCTAGGTTGGAGCCCTAACCGAAGGCAGGCGGCAGCTCTGCGCCAGGAGAGCCAGCGGAGGTGCGGTAGAGGCGGCTTTCTCCCCGCCGGGCTGGGGAGGGGCGCGCTGTCTGGCCTTGGGGCAAAGGGCTCCAGGCCCTCAGAAAGGGAGGAGCTGCCGCCTCCACCCGGATCTCGTAGGAAAAAGATCAGACGTGGAGGGCTCCAGCCTCTCCCTCCAGAGGGCCACCCTCTCCACTGCAGCTCTTTGTGCCTCTGTTTACCACAGGAGGCGCAGCCCGGGCTCGTTTAGGGCACACGGATGTGCGAGACCCTGCGCGCTGCTGTCCTGGGAGCAGAGGCGACGCTACTGGCTGAACGCACGAACTTCCTGCCTGCCACCTTTGTTAGGAGCACAAGGCGGTCTCGGGCACCGCGTGCCTCCGGGGCTTCTCCACCTTCACATTGTGAGGAGCCACGCGGGGGGGAGGGGGGCGCTGCCAACGGATTCCTAGCCCGCGCGGCGGAGACCCCACTATATCCAAGGGACGCGCTCCTCTTTCCGCACCTCGCCACGTCCTTTGCGAGGAGACTAAGGTTCGCAAGGCCCGGCAGGCCTGCAGTCGGTCTGCGATCCTTTCTGGCCCTCTCCGGGCCTTCAGCCCGTGCGCCACCCCCAGGATCGTCACAAGACCCGCGCGCGCGGCGTTTCCGTGAGTTTCCAGGAAGATGGCGGCGTCGCGCGCCCCCTCCCGCCCCAGCCGCGACCCGGACGGGAAGAGTCACTCGCCACTGCGAGGGGAAGCGAGGGACCCCGAGCATTGCTCCCCGATCCCTTCCAAGGGTCCGCTGGGGAGGGGGAGAGCTAATTCTGCACCTGGGGACCTGCAGGCTGCATTTGGACCCCGAGCTGCAGGTAGCAATGGCTCACTGGTGTAGAGAAAGGGTACCGCGTCTCCCCGTCCAGCCGCTCAGGGGCTCCCCAGCCGCTCCGAGGCGGGAGAGGGGGCTGGAAGACCAGGCAGGCCGGGGGACCCTCGTCCCGGCTTGGCCCTCCTCCCGGTGCGCTCCGGGAGCGAGCGGGCTTCGGGAAGCCGAGGAGTCTCCAGGGCGCCCCGAGGCCCCAGCGGTGCCAGGGTCGGTCTGGGGCTCAAGGTTAAGCTGGGGCCGGGAGGCCGCTCCCGCCCGCCCGGAGCCACTTCCCTCTCCCCAGGGCGGATATGCGAAGTCGCGGCCCCTAACGGCGACCCCGGGGCGCGGGGCGTCACCTACCTCTCCAGCCGCGCCGGCCTTGCGCGTGCGGTGCGTGCGGGACCCCGGGGCGTCTGGGATGAGGGGGCCGCGCGGGGGCGAGACGACCGGAGGCCCAGGGGCGCCGCCCCGCCCCGCCCCCTGGGGGCCGCGTCGCGGCTGGCGCGGTGGCGCCGACGGCGCTGGGCGCGCGGGGTCGCGTCCCTGGAGCCCAGGGATGGGGGGCGGGATCGAGGCCCGGCGGCGGGGCAGGGACCGGCGCCCTGGTTCCCCGCATCCACCCGCTGTCGCCCCGGGCACCGTCGAATCCCGCGTGGCGAGGCCAGGATGGGCCTTGAGCTCCTGGAAGGAGCAGCGCGGAGACGGCGGGGAGAGAGGAAGAAGGGGAGAAGTGGACCCGAAGAGCGCGCCAGAGAAGCCTCGGGCGCAGAAAGACAAAAGCAGCGCAGCAGCCGAGTGGGGACGGAAAGCCGCCCCGCGTCTGAAGCGCTCGACAAGTGTCCTTGGGAGTTGGGGTGTGGGGGAGGGGAGGGGCCGGAGGAGCGGAGCGGAGCTGGGGGAGGGGCGGCGTCCGGGCGCGGGCGGCTCCTGCGCGGCGTCCACCCGGCTCTGTGCGCCTTTCCTCCGGAGAGTTGGCGGCGGTCGGAGCTCCAGGCGCCTTTTTTCTGTTTCCAGCGCCTTTCGCTACAACTATAGGGCTAGAGAGGCCAGAGGCGATGACCTTGGCCAAGGTCAAATAACAAGCCTGAAGTTTCGCTTTCCACACCAGACCTGGAGGAGACACTTTTGTGGCTTGGCCCTGAGGGTCGCTAGAGCGTCACCCTGAAACTGTTTTATTCCCCTTTCAGCCCAAGAGGCTGCGAGTTCCTGCAGTCTGGGAAACAATGCAGGGTGTGGTGGTATGCGCCTGCAAATACGGAAATCAGAAGGCTGAGCCAGGAGGATCTCCAGACCAGCCTGGGCTACACGGTGAGACCCTCTCTCATAAAACAAAACAGAAACAAGCAGTGTCCCCTCCTTCTGGGCCCCCACCGGGTCTCACACTCCAGGCCTTCTCTGGCCAGCTTGGACGGTGACCCAGAGTCCAGCTGTTCCCTACAAGCTCTGGTCCGGTTGGCCTGCGAGGGTGCTCCTTGAGTGCTGGGTTCTAGCCTCCGTTCTGCCCTCATTCATCGTGGGACATCAGCCTCCCCCATCTCTCCTCCTTAGGCCTCTGTTTTTGCCACTGTAAAATGGTCTCAAACAGGTTCAGTGATTTTTGTCTGCCCGTGTGGATTCTGGTGTTTGTGTGCTTCAACTGCTGAAAGAAACACATCCAAAGCCGGGCGTGGTGGCGCATGCCTGTAATCCCAGTATTCGGGAGGCTGAGGCAGGAGGATTGTTGTGAGTTCAAGACCAGCCTGAGCTACAAAGTGAGCTTAAGACCAGTCTGAACTGCATAGTGAGGCCCTGTCTCAAAAAGACAAAAAAATAAAAGAAAGAAAGACATCCAGTAGCGGTCTGTGGTGGTGGTGCTGACCGTGGTGTGTGCCTGTGATCCCAGCACTCGTGAGGCTGAGGCAGGAGGATCACCCTGAGTTGTAGGCCAGTCTGGTCTCCATAGTGAGTTCGAGGCCAGCCTGAACTAACTACACAGGGAGACCTCGTCTAAAATACAAACAACAAAAACATATGCAAATGCCAGGTCTAGTCTGTGTCCACATAAACATAGAAATGGCAAATCTAATTTTGTCTCGCTGAATGGGTCTTTTTCTGTTGCTTTTTTTTTCTTGCCCCTTCTTTCCTCCCTTGTTCCCCCAAATGTATAATAGATATTGGAAAATGGGAAGAAAATACTCAAATGGGAAAGACAAGGAGGGAGTTGGAATTCAGGGCCAGCCGGAAGCACATAGTGAGACCCTGTCACCCCTCCCCGTGGGAAGAAATAAGTTATTCATTCACTTGGATCACTTCTGCCAGGCATTAAAGGTAGAGTAGAGCTGAGGCAGCAGCTCCAACCCTGGAGGCCACAAGTCACCTTGGGAAATGTCAAGATAGTATCTTGGGGACACCTGAGTGTGTGGGTGGACAGGGGCAGGAGAGGTTTTCCCATTCATTTGGACATGTTTTTTGTTTTGCTTTTTTCAGTATTGGGTTGATCCCAGGACCCTGTGCTTGCCAAGCAGGTGCTTATGCCACTGAACTATTTACCTGGCCCTCATTTGGAATATATTTACTTCTAACATAGATGTTTTGAATCCAAAGTATGCTTTTTGTTTTTTAATCTTTTTGAGACAGGATCTCACTATACAGTTCAGACTGGCCTGGAGCTCACTTTGTAGCCCAGGCTGGGGCCAGGGAGATGGCTCAGTGGAATAAGTGCTTCCCTGGCAAGTTCAAGGGCCTGAGTTCAATACCTGTTTCCAGGAAAAAAAAAATTCTTCTCTGTACCCCAGGCTGGTCTTGAACTTGAGATGATTCTCCTGTCCCACCCCCCAAATGCTGGGATTACAGGAGTGCACCACCACACCTGGCTCAAGTTAGGCCTTTTCCTCTTCTTTCTCTCCAAAGATGTGATTAATATTGTAACAAGTAAAAATCAAACCCACAGAGGGACCCATCCCTCTCACCCCACCATTTAGGGAGGCTGAGGCAGGAAGGTTGCTGGGAGTTCAAGACCAGGCTGGACTACACTGGGAGACCCTGACACAAAAACAACAGGAACATGCACCCAAAATGCAAAATAAAACCCATAATAGATGAATAAGAGTAAAGCTTCCCCCCCACAGATAACCAATGTATATTTAGTATATTTTCTCCACCTTTCTCTCCAGCCCTTGTAAATATGTACAGGGAAGTTCACAGAAGTTTCATTTGTTTTTAGTGGTGATACAAACTACAGTCTCTAGAAACACTTTCTAGAGCACTTCCCAGAAACATTTTATAGAGATAGAAACTGGCTAGTTTTCTCTCTCTCTCTCTCTCTCTCTCTCTCTCTCTCTCTCTCTCTCTCTCTGTGTGTGTGTGTGTGTGTGTGTGTGTGTGGTCTGCAGGTGTACCCTGCAGGTGCGTACCACAGATGTACCCTCCAGATGTGAAGTCCAGGACTGAACCTGGCACCTTCAGCCTGTAAACCCTGTGCTCTGCCAGTCAGCTACACCCTGGCCCATTTTTTGTAAAAGGCTATAATACACTGGGATGGCGATGCAACCTGTGATTTCCAACACTCTGAGAGAACGAGGCAGGAGGATCCAAAGATCAAATCCTTCTCACTTAAGAAAGCTTTGTTGGCTGGGGAAATAGCTCAGTGGTCTAAACCCCTTCCTGGCAAGCACAAGGTCAATCCCCAGTACCATATGCCACACCAGCCCCAAAACCATCATGTTCTGGTCTGCATAGCAGGACCCTGTACCAAATAAATAAAAGCTTTATTTCTATTTTTCCCTTTTTTTTTTTTTTTTTTCTATTTTTTTGGTGCAGGGTCTCACTATGCATGCAACCCACATTCATAGTGATCTTCCTGCTTTTTGCCTCCCATGTGCTGGGATTACAGGCGCGCGCCACCACGCCCGGATTGATCACCGGCTCAGCGACAGGGTCTCACTATGCAGTTCAGACTGGACTTAAGCTCACTTTGTAGCTCAGGCTGGTCTCGAACTCACAACAATCCTCCTGCCTCAGCCTTCCGAGTGCTGGGATTACAGGCCAAGCCCGGCTTCTTCGGTTTTTTTTTTTTTTTTTTTTTGGACTGGCTCATGAGGGCAGGTCTGGTAAGGCATGAGGGTCTGGGGATAGAACCACAACATCCTGAGCCTGACTGCTTTTCTTAAACAGGCACTTACACAGTAGATTCTGGGCTGGAGAGATAGCTCAGTAGAATAAGCATTTAACTGGTAAGCACAAGGACCTGAGTTCAATCCCTGGATCTGAAAAAAAAGAAAAACACTTTTTTTAAAAAAATGTATTTGGTGCAGGGTCTCACTATGCAGCTTAGACTCAGAGCTCCTCCTGTTTTCAGCCTCCCCAGTGCTGGGATTCCAGACGTGTGCCACCATGCCTGGTCTCAGTCACTGGCTGTGTGCCCAGGGGTGGGGCCAGTGCAGCATGCAGTACCAGGAATCTAATCCAGGTCCCTCCATTTGCCCAGTCCCCTCCAGGTGCTTAGTCCGCTGAGCTATCTTCGCTGGCCCTCTCCATTCACTTTTTGTCTTGGTCCTTCTTTCCTTTCTCTCCAGTCCCTTGTTCCCCTCCGCATTTGAACATTTTCTTTGCATTTCCCAAAATCTATCACACACTTTAGTCCTTATACTATTTTTTTGGGGTGTACCGGGGATCAAACTCAGGACCTTGCACTTTGCCAGGCAGGTGCTTAAGCCACTGAGCTATCTCCCCAGCCCTTCTTACATATACTTCTGGTTTCTTGCACACGAGAAACAATGTGGTATTTAAATATGTCCCATTTGGCCGGGGAGATGGTTCAGTGGAATAAGCACTTTCCTGGCAAGCTCAAGGGCCTGAGTTCAATACCTGATTCTGCCAAAAAATAAATAAATAAAAATAAATATGTCCCATTGGTTTCATTTAGAAGTATGGTCTCAAAGTATATCCATTTATCTAAAAATGTCTCAAGTTTTATTTATTTATTTATTTTGTGGTACCAGTGATTGAATTTAGGACCCTGCACTTACCAGGCAAGCACTTATTCTACTGAGCTATCTCCCCGGCCCCTAGTTTCTCCTTTATAACAGAGTAGTATTCCTCTCTATATAAAAAATATTCTTATCGCCGGGCGTGGTGGCGCATGCCTGTAATCCCAGCACTCGGGAGGCTGAGGCAGGAGGATTGTTGTGAGTTCGAGACCAGCCTGAGCTACAAAGTGAGCTTAAAGCCAGCCTGAACTGCATAGCGAGATCCTGTCTCAAAAAGACAAAAAAAAAAAAAAATTCTTTATCCATTTATCTGATGATGGGCATCTGGGTTTTGTCTTTCAGACTTAGCACAATGGTCCTGCTATGAACACGGCTGTGCATGTACTGTTACAGAATCCAAGAGATTAGAAAAACTAGGAGGATTTTATTATGTATGTGCCTGGTCCAGCAGGGACTCCTGTCCAAAACTGAGCCCCAAAGGAAAGGCTCCACCACAGAGGAGTGTGATCGATGATATAATGTGCCCAAGGAGAGCCACATGGAGAGAAAACTTTCTCTCAGGCTTTCACAGAGAGCAAATTGGTCAAGCAATGGCCGTGACTCATCCACATGGCTGACACTGACAAAGGATCTGCAAAGTGCGGCACAGGGCTTCAGGATAAACCTTGAGGGGACCTGACTGACCTTATCAGATACAAAAGTTACACTTCTTGTTATATAGGTCTCACTTTATCTTGGTCTTAACCATCCAGCAGAAAAGTATAAAAAGGAGGTATATAAAGTAAAGCCATATTAATATACTGAGCTTGAATGGCTCAAGTCAACAACTTCTGCGGATAACCCACTACTATTGTGGACTGCTGGCCTGTGTCGGATTGTTTTGCTGAATTCAAGCACCTATACTATTTAGACGCCAATGGAATACCCAGCTCTGACAGGACTAAACAAAAATAGGGGCTACAAAGGAAGGACCATTTTGTATTTGTATATACAGGATAGTTAGGATAGATATACAACTACTTTCGCTTAACTCGATGAAAAGATTTGTACTAATAATGTTTGGGCAGAATATCCTGTCTGCTTCTTATATTATGGATAACCACTAAGAAGATAACAATGTACAATGTATCAATTATTGAAACCGTCCTATTAATCAGCTTTGAAACTATCATTGACATTTGTTTCTCAATGAAAAAAATAAAAATTTTTTTAAATCATAAAAAATAAAAAAGGAAAGGCTCCAGGTTTATATATTTCTCTACGGGATTGGCCTTTCTATTGGAAAGAAACTGGTGGGGGAGCAGGGGAAGGTAGAGAAGCAAGCCAAAGCCATTGCTAATTTAACCTTGAAAGAAGACAGAAGCCAGGTGAGGTGGTGCACGCCTGTAATCTCAGCACACAGGAAGCTGAGGCAGCAGTATCTTTGTGAGTTCCAGACCAGCCTGGGCTACAAAGTGACCAGCTGAAACTTCATAGGGAGACCTTGCCTCAGAAAGACAAAGAAAGAAGGAAGACAGAGCCTCATGCATGTGGTGAACTTTGTTTAGCAGTTACCATTGCCAGTTGAATCTGAGCCAGGACTTGGAGTCGCAGCATAGCAAGGGGGCTGCTGGAGGGGGATTGGTCAGGGCTCGATTTCCTCTGAGTGCTGCTTCCAAGTCACTCTCTGAAGGTGCTTTTGACTTTTGCAGGAAAATATCAAGAAGGGGAACAGCTGAGGCAAATGGGACCCCTCGCTCTAGTTTTTTTTGTTTGTTTGTTTTTTCAGAAGCAGGGATTGAACTCAGGCCCTTGTGCTTGCCAGGGAAGTGCTTATTCCACTGAGCCATCTCCCAGGCCCTCACTCTAGTTGTTTGAGGACCCCCCTCCACAGGGGCTGCACCAGGCTGCACTCCCACCAACAGGAGAGAAGGGTTTCTCTTACCCCACAGCCCCTCCAGCATCTGTTATCAGCTGACTTCTTGATGACAGCCGTTCTTGCTGGCGTGAGATGGAATCTCAGAGTTGTTTCAATTTGCATCTCATTTATTCATGCCTCTTATAGAGACAGGGTCTCACTGTAAAGTTCAGGCTGGTCTTGAACTCACTTTGTAGCCCAGGCTGGTCTTCAGCTTGAAGTGATCTTCTCTGCCTCAGCCTCCTGAGTGCTGGGATTACAGGCATGTGCTGCCATGCCCAGCCCATATATTTATTTTCCTTCCTTCCTTCCT
>PVKA01044272.1:0-16274 GCA_004027165.1 Ctenomys sociabilis | reverse complement strand
GGACCCAATTTGAATACAATCTTTAAAGGAAATCTCTCCTCTCTTCCCTTAGGCTTACACTTCCCAAGCACTTGAAGAGTGAACCTGATCCTCCTGAAGGCACTGCAGCCCCTGACGTCCCCACACCACTGACCTTGGAACACATGACCCTGACCCATCGTGTTGTGGTAAGCGGAGTCCTGTCTCAGCTGGGGTGCAGGCTGCTGCTCTGTATGAAATCAGAGGACACATGGGAGTCAGAGTCAGGGTGCAGGCAGAGCTGGAGGGTAGGGGCGTGGCCAGAGCCCACGCCCTGCTTCCCAGGACCTCACAAGGGCCCACAGCTCACAGGTGCGGGTATGGGAATTACATGGGTAAAGGTGGAGTTGGAGGGCAATGAATTATTTCCAAGTTTCCTGGTGAGCAGACAATAACAGCCAGAGGTTAGCGTTGAGAGAGTGGGGGGTATAGCTGTTTGGAGCTATCTATCACTATGAGTCTGACCTAGTAGTGAGACCCTGAACACCCTGTAGACCCTTGCCTAAAAAATAAAAATAAAAAACTGTCTACCTACCTATCTTCTTTGTTCCAGGAGGCTAAGACAGCAAGCCGATACTGGATTAACTATGTTGATGAAGAATAAGGCTGAAATATAATTACAAAATGGGAAGATGAAGAAACACTGACACTCCTAAACAAATCAGGCAAAGGCAACTTTTTAAAAAATTCAAAGTCATGATAAACAATGCCATTAAGTAAATTGGAGGGAATTTAAGTGCTTCAACGATATCTTCCTTATAAATGTGAAAATCTCGTTTAGGATACTAGAACCACGAACAAGACCAGTAGAAGCAACTCTTAGCAAGACAAGACAATGCAGCCAGATAGTGGAGCTGACAGACACAGAAAATGCAATCTGCAAAATGAGCATGGATAAGTGAGCTTTCTAATGAATATTAAGTTATGAGTAAGGAATAGGAGGCTTGGGAAATGAGTTGAGAGTGTTTGAACAAGAATGAGAAGGGCCAGCCAAATAGCTCGGCAGATTAAAGCACCTGCAAGCATGTGCAGGGGCCAGGTTTGGGTTCAATCCCAGGCCTGCTGTGCTGGCCCTGCCCCCAGGGTGCACTGAGACCATGAATGAGACTGGGCGTGCTGGCGCACCCCTGTAATCCCAGCACTTGGGAGGCTGTAAACAGGAGAATCACTGAGTCTGATCTAGTAGTGAGACCCTGAACATCCTGTAGACCATTCCCTAAAATATACTAACTAACTATTATGGCGTGTCTAGTTGTCCCCCCAAAGCTTCATGTAGTAATGGGGTGGGGATTTCTAGAGTTTGTGATTAACTCATGATCCACTGGGATTATGTGTGATCCAAGGCTGGGATTGTGGGTTTTAGTACTGCTGGGATTATGGGTATGAGTACCATATCCCACCCTGGGGCGGAAAGCCTGAATGGAATATAACAGACAGAGAGACAGGCTTTCAGCAGGCATAGCAATTGTTCTTTGTTGTCCTTGTTGCTGCTCGGCAGCCATGAACTGCTGCCCTCTGCCACATGCCCCTCTGCCTTGGAGCCAGCTGAATATGGACTGAAACCTCCAGTAGCTGTGAGCTAAACAAACCTTTCCTTCCTTCATTTTGGTGTTGGGTATTTGTCCCAGCAATGAGAGAAGAGTAACTAAGACACTAACTAACTAACTAACTAAATAAATAAATGAAAAAGAATGAGATAGGAACTGTAGAGTGAAAAAACATAATATGTGAAAGTAAGTATTCAACCAGTGGCTTGAAAGTTAGTGGTAAAGATAACTAACTTTCTTTAGTGGTGAAGATAAAATCTGTGAATTTAGGCCTGAAGGCCAGCACAGAGAAACACAGTGAGGGATGGAACCACAGGGGGTGGCTGAGAGGAACCACAGTGGCGTGGAACGTCCACCGAGCACAGTCACAGCACCAGCAGCAGTAATGGAGAAGGTGGGGAGGAGAAAAGGAAGAATATTCTAAATTGATGAAAAACACCAGTCCTCAGCTTTTGGGAGACCGGAGAATCAGTCATATAATGAGTGAGAAGACTAGCACTGCAGGTGAAGTGATTCCTCAGCCCAAGGAGCAGAGGCAGAGCACTCCCAAAGAGGAGGTGGAGGCAGCAGTGCAGTAGGAGGCCAGGGGAAGGCCTGGAGAGCTGGAGTAGCAAGAAGATGCAGGAAGGCCGAACAACCTTACAACTGCTAATTAATTCAAATCCAACATGAAGGACTTGCCCACAAAGAAAATTCTAGGCCCATACAGTTCCATGGCCAGTTTCTTCAAATACTTAAGGAAGAAATAATGCCATGATTTATACATAAACTCTCTCAGAAAAATAAGGGGCAAAGGCCATGTCCCCCAACAGTTTTTGTGAAGGCAGCATAACCTTGATACAAATCTAGGGCAGCGACTTTTATTACAGTGAAGAACAGTGCAAACCAGTCACGCTCAGCAGGATACCTATAAAACTCTTAACAAAAGGATTAGCAAAGAGGTTCATTTCAGTAACTTCTACTCAGAGGAAAAATGATAGCAGATTAGAATAGAAGAGGAATTCCTCAATTTGATAAAGTACTTAAATACAAATGTAAAATATACTTACTGGTGAAATATTTAATCCTTTTCTTTTGGTGGTGGGAATAATGCAAGAATGACTATCTTTCCCATTTCAACTCCATATATTACTGGGAGTTTGATCTGGGTAATAAGCAAGACAAATTTATGACAGTTATAAAGTTAAAAATTCTAGGGGCTGGGGAGATGGCTCAGTAGAATAAGTGCAAGGGTCTGAGTTCAATCCCTAGTTCTGCAAAAAAAAAAAAAAAAAATTCTTCAGGATCTACAGATTGATTATTGAGGTAAGTGAGTGTAGGCAGATTGCTGAAAGAAATGAAGGTGCAAAAATTAACTATTTCTATATACTAGAAAAGTGGATTGATTTTAAAAATTAACAGAAAACACCATTTAGAGTAGTATTAAAACCATCAAGAACCTAGCAATGATTCTAATGAAACTGTACACTTGGAAAATTATGCAACATTCTTTGGAAAAGTTTTATTTTGGGGCTGGGAATAACTAAATGAACATGACATGATATTTCGAGATTTCAATCTTCATAAAATGATAAAGATCTTAAGTAATTCCAATTAGTAGCCAACAGTTTTATTTTAGCTGAAAAGTGACAAACATGGGGCTGAGGAGATGGCTCAGTGGAATAAGTGCTTCCCTGGCAAGCACAAGGGCCTGAGTTCAATCCCTGGTTCCGCCAAAGGAAAAAAAAAAAAAAGCATGGTCATTTAAAAAAAAAAAAAAGAAAGAAAAGTGACACTTTCCAAAATAGAAATTCTAACACTTTACAAACATGTTAAATTTCATAAAAGTAATTTTTTTTTTTTCTTGAGGACCTTGAGTGAATAGCACCATGCATTAGAATCATGCCACAGCAGTAGGTATGTGCTGGGGGGAAAGCCTACAGGACACAGAAGAAGACCCGCTGCTACACACAGCCAATTTATACTAGAGGAGATGCTGCAGAAGAGCACTTGATACCTGTTCCTAGCACAAATGGTGAAAACTGTTGGAAAAAAATGTACAGATTGATGAAAAATAAATTGTAGACCTAAGTGTTTGAAACACAATGGGAGTGTTCCCAGACTACAAGTACATAATCTAGGAAATAGCTTTACGTTGCCAAGATAGGAAGCATTTCATAACAGCATAAATATCATTTGAAATTCATGAGCAAAATAAAAGGTAGATAATAGCAAGTAAGGAGACAGATCTTTCTCAAAGATGGAATCAAAAGATGGAGGGGGAAGGACCAGTGGGATAGATTAGCAGTCTGAGCATCTGCTTAGGCAAGCACAGGAACTGGGGTTTGATCCCCTGCACCACATGCCATGTTGGCCCTGCCCCCAGGTACACTAAGCCAGCCACTGAGTCTGGGAGTGGTGGCACATGCCTGTAATCCCAGTGCTAGGGAGGCAAAAAACAGGAGGATCACTACTGAGTCTGAGCTACATAGTGAGACCTGCACCAAATATGTTAAAAAAAAAAAAAATGGAGGGGGAGAGGTAAGGGAGGAAGGAAAAAGCTGGGGTGTACCATGTGCATGGACCAACTTCCCACAAAGAATGTACTACACACATGTCCTAACATAACCAAATTTTTTAATGTTAGTGAGTTACACTAAATAAAAAACTTGTTTTTTTTTTTTTTGTGTGTGTGTGTGTCAAAAAGACATCTGTCATTAACTGAAGGCCAAGACACAAAGTAAGATAAAATATTGATAATGCACTGACAATGGACTTGTACCCCCAAAAAATGAAGTATTCCTAAAAGTAAATATATAAAAACAGACAATTCCATGACAAAAGACCCAGTCCCAGTGCTGACCAGGATGTCGTGGACCTAAGAAATGAACCCTGCGCTCTCATACAAAGTTCAAGGAAAGGCAGAATCAGACTACTTAAGTTTATGGGTATAACTCACCTAGTAAAGGAAAACAGCCAAGCAAGGAAGTAATTCTGAGTTCCTTCAAAATGGTTAACTTAAAAGAGTTAACTTTACAAGAGTTAAACAACAGGGGAAAACAGTTAACTGGATGAGTGTGTGGTTGGGAAGGGCGCTTCTGGCTTGTAGAAATCAGCTATCTCTTGCTCTGGTCAGTAGTTACTTCCATCATCTGCTTTGGGTTTTGTTTGTCTTTTAGAGAGGGATTTGCAGGGCGTCAGGTCTCACTACTAGATCGGGCTAGTAGTGATCTGCCTGTTTATAGTCTCCCAAGAGCTGGGATTACAGGCGTGTGCCACCAGCCTCTCAGTTGCCCTCAATGTGCCCTGGGGGCAGGGCCCTCACCTGGATCGCCTGGGGGGCGATCCTCGGGCCCCTGTGCCTACTTGCAGGAGCTTTAATTCACTGCGCTATTTGGCCGGCCCCTATCATCTGCTTTGTAAGAAGAGCTTTTAAAAAGTATTCAGATATGATCGATAATCTGGTGGGGGGATAGCCCCAAAATCCTAGGTGCTCCACCATCTGCCAAAACCAGACTTGGTGGGGAGGCTGAGACAGGAGGATCACTAGAGTCCAAGCTACATACAAGACCCTGTACCAAACAAACAAACAAATAAATAAAAGTTTAAAAAAAGAAAAAAACAGCATGATGGCACACACCCATAATCCAAGAACTTTGAGAGGCTAGCAGGTAACTCAGCAAATTAGTGAGACCCTTTCACAAAATACAGAACAATAAAAAAAAAAAAAAAAAGAGGAGTGTTGAAGGTATTGGGTTCAACCTCTAGTACCAAGGAAACATTTAAAAAGATGTCACTTATGATAGCAATAAAAATAAATTACAGAGAAATAAATTTTGGAAAAAACTGTGCAAACTAACTCCTTCATGGAGAAACTTGTAAGTTTATTAAGAGAAATTTTACAAGATCTATATAAATAGAGGCAAAATGCTCATGGTAACGCTGTACACTTACAAAGTATCAGTTTTTCCAATTTTTTTAGATTTAAGGGAGTTTTAATAGTGTTTCACAGGACTTGAAAGTTAATTGTTAAGTTTGTATAGAAAAACATAGGGTTGTGGAGGATAATCTACTCCAGAAACACAAAGTGGCCAGGGATGGGGTTATTCTGCAGGTCGTTCGTCTGAACTTGGAGCTATCTAAGGAAGTAGTTCTTTGCCAATGAAGCAGTAGACGAACACACTGATGGAGAAGAATAAAGAACTTGGGTATCGATAGCTGCAAATGAGAGACATCGTGGAAATTTGGTTTATGGCAGACTGACTGCCAGTCTTTCACCAAAGAATGATTCAACAAAAGAAGTTTGGATGTTGGTTTCCCACACAAAATTAAGAAGGCAGAATTGGACAGCTGTCAGGACAGAAGAGACTGGCTTAGGGAGAAGAAACGGTGGGACAGATCTTTTGCAAATGGGAAGGAGACCAATAGATGGGAGGAAGGAAGAGGAGGAAAGAGAAAATAAAAGAATAATGGTGTATTGTGCCTACAATAAATGTAACCATTATGGACTGCAAACCTGTATGAATAGAAATAAAAATTTCTAAACCAAAAACACTCACAAAAGGTACAAACAGCTGAAAATAGAAAGGACAAATATAATAAATTTGAGTATATTAAAATGGGAAATCTTAGGGTCTGCCAGACACCTCAGCAGATTAAACGTCCTGCTTAGGAAGACACAGGGACCAGGGGTTCCATTCCCAGCATCAACTGAGCCTGGGCGTGGTGGAGGGCACTGTAATCCCAGCGCTTGGGAGGCTGAAAACAGGAGGATCACTATGAGGCCAATCTGTGTAGTGAAACCCTGTACTAAATACATTAAAAATAAATAAAAATTAAAATGGGAAACCTGTGTTCAGAATAGGACATCATCAGTGAAGTGAAAAGGGCAGTTGGTCACTCAGTAGGACCAGTTTTGCTATTTGGAAAGCAGGCAAATGATCAGCATCAGCATTTAAAAAATTCTCTTGTAATTGAAGTTTTTTTTAATAGGGTCAATAAAACTTTCAAAATATTTCTTTTGCTAAGCAAGATAAGGCAGTGAAAGTCCATAATATTCTTTTAATACTCATAAGATTAGAAACAATTTTAAATCTGACGATATCTAGTGTTGGCCATGATAGAGAGGGCAAGCTTTCTCGGTGGTGCTGTGTTGTGAAATTGGTGCCACTTCCTCAGAAAACAATGTAGTATGTTCTAAAAATGTTGTGGCTAAATATTACTCACAAGTTCCCCTTCTGGGATAAACTTATCTGTTGGAAACTGCACATGGCCAACAACACATGGAAGAAATAAACTTCCACTAGATTTATGATCCAAATAGGAAAGTGAGACATAGGATTGTTTCTAGGTATGATGACACTGAATGTATTATGGTTATGTTTGACCAAAAATAATATATCACCTTGAGTTGCATACTATGATGTTTCCTTTATGAATGTCTAGAATTCACTTCCAAATGATCTGAAGTTGGAGGTCCCTGAGGTGTGAGACACTTGGGCTATAGGATGAGTGGAGAAACCTTGTCAATAATTTTCTTGCTGAAACCAGGTCCAGGGCCCACATGGGCCTATTCTGCTGGTCCCTAAGCATCTGCTGAGCCCCTCCATTTCCTCGGTTCTCATCTGATCGCCAATTTGTCAGGGAGGCTGAAGGTGTGACTTGGTGGCCCCTGGGTTTAGGTGGTGAGGACCTTTCCTGTTGGTGTACTGACCTGACCTGACTCTCCCCAGTTCTTGTCCTGTGTTTGTTGTAGAGTCATTAAATCATGTGACTTGATTTTGGTCTGTTTGATCACAGCATGTTTCTTTTTGTGTCTGGACTGTCTCCCCAAAGCTGCACGTCATCATGGGGCAGGGTGGGCTTTGAGGAGGCAGCTGAGAATTTGTGATTGGTTGATTGCTGAGTGTCGGGATTAAGGTTAAGCAGGTAACCTGCAAACACTGTAAGGAAGGAAAAGAGGCTTGCTTCTCCCTTTTTGTCCTTGCTGCTTTTTGCTGTCTTAAACCACTGCCCCTCTGACCTGCCACTTAGCCTGGGGGCAGCCAATTATGGGCTGAAACTTCTACAAACTGTGAGCTAGATAAACCTTTCCCCCTTAATTTTAGGTATTTGATAATTTTGTTTCAGCAACAAGAGAAAAGGGAATATAGTAGTAGTGAGCTCATGGGATATGCTGGGACTTGGATTAGGGTGATGGACTTGGATTTGGGCATTATTTGCCCTTTGATTTCTCTCTGCCATCTCTGTGTTTGTGATCCAGCATCTCAGGCTAGACTGAAAGTCACTTGAGGCACAGGCTTTCCTGTGACTGTGGTCTTTTATTACTAAGCTTTTTGCCAGATTCTCAAAGGAGCTACCCAGTGCCCTGCTCTCCCTTCCCCCACCTCATCAGGTCAGACTTATTTTACACAGCTCACTGTACGAAAATGGTAGATGGAGGAAAAATACATTAGTTTTCAATTTCTGTATATTTAATCTAGCCTAGTGGCAATAAGATGCACTTAAATGAAGACAAGTGATAAAATTCCAGCTTCCCTTTTTACACATTTCATAAGCCTTAGCTGCCCTGTATGGAAAAGTGGATATAACCTAATTTTGTCTTTTCCTAAAGAATACACACTATATTGGGAGTATTAAAAAACAAGAAGAAATTGGATTTGAAAATTCACATTAAATTGGGCATGGTGTTACATGCCTATAATTTCAGTGCTTCAGTTGAGAAAACATGCTGGCTGAGACAGGAGGCAGTTAGCTAAACTCTGGTAAACTTAGCCATACTATCTAAAAAATTAAACAAGCAGGCTGGGGAGAGAGCACAGTAGAAGGTCAATCTCTGGTACTGCAAAAAAAAAAATAATAATAATAACAAACAAAACTAAGGGGGCTGACAGTACAGCATAGTGCCAGAGCACCTAGGAGTTTGATCCTAAGTACCACAAAAAGAGGGTCTATTGCCACCTGATGGGCTCATCGTGTCTAAGTGACAGAGTGTGCACAATTTCTTGCATGCCATATCATAAGCCACCTTGCCCTTTGGTTCCTACAGTACTTGCTGATGCGGGCCCCACCCACCTTGGTGCTGACTATAGAGGTCCTGGGATGTGCAAACTCTAATTTCCAAATGGGCTTTCCTCCTCTGGCTCTTCTCAACTGTAGAGGTCCCCTGGGTGGGAGCTACTCATTGTGAACCTGTTCACACAGGTGTGTGGATTCCCCCTTTCCTTTTTGCTATCAGTCTGGACCTTGCTCTGTGAGGAAAGCTTATCTCTTCTGTACTCCTCTATCAGCCACAGCTGCTTCCTTCACACCCACTTCACAGCTCTTTTCAGATTTCTTCCTAGAGCTACCTGTCTCCTTTTTTTCACTCCCCCAGCCCTCCCAAATAATCACCATGCCATTACTCTGTTACTTCTTTTTGCTTTGTTCATTGACTTTGTCTACATCACTCATCAGAATTTCTTTAAGAAGCCTCTAAAAGTGCTGTGGACTTGTAGAATTTTTGGAGGGCTTGGGCATTCTTCCTACCTGACCCCCCGGAGGCCACTGAGTCCATTTAGGTATTTTGTGGCCCTCTCCTCCTAGGTCTCCCTTCAGCCCTCTCCTTCTCCCTCCCCCCACCCACCACCTTAAAGACTGAACACATTGGTCCCACCATAAAATCTCCCTCCAGGCTCTGCTCTTCCTGACTTCACCCCTCCTTGCTCTTAGTGAACAAGTGATTGGGTCTTGTTTCTTCCATCATTAAAATTAGACTACCTTATAGCTGGCTATTCTCTCATCGCTCTCCTCGTTTTTCCTTTCTGGCTCTCTGAAGCCTCGAATTCCCACCGCCACCATCATACACACATATGAAGTGTTCTGTAGCTCAACAGAAAAGATACTATCCCTCTGGTTCCTATGCCTTAGCCCTTCCCTACAATGCCCTTGTCCCCTAGGCTAATTCCTACTTTTTCTGCTTTCTTATCAGGTTCCAGTGAGGAGTGCAGAGCCCTTTATGACCCTGGGTCCATGGTTTGTGTAATTTTGTACTTAATGTCTTCCCTTATTATTGGATATAAAAAGTGGAAACTAGAACTGGCTTACCACGGTGCCTTTCCCTGGCAAGCATTTCCTCCATTTGTCCCCGCCTTTTTTGCAAATGGATGCCTTTTGTGTTTCACTCAGCATTGAGACCTGATTGTGTGAAATAAATCGTAGAGAAACTGTGCAACAGACTGAGGCTGGAGATATAGCTAAGTGGCACAAGCACCTACTTGGCAAGCACAAAGTCCTAAATTTGATTCCCAGTTCGCTTGTTTTTTACATTGTTTCTTAGGATGAAAGAATTCACATATTTCTTAAAAATGTCACTAGTTATCATCAAATGCTTTGTTATACAGCAATAAAATACAACTAATTCTCTGAAAAAAAAAAAATAAAAAAGAAGAGCCTACAGCATGCTTTCCAGGGTAATTGTCAGTCTTGAGCAATGGTCCCGCCCTTCCGCAACTCTTCTTCCATGTCATTAACTCATTTCCTTTCTTTCTTAAAGTGTAATGGTTTCTCTCAGGAATCTTTCCTAGTCTCTTCTTCAAGGCAACTGATCATTTGAATCACAAATGACCAAGGATAGAAAGGCCTCTCCAGGTTCTAAGGCACTTAGGTGTCAGGCTACTGTTTGGTTCAGCATTCTAGTGTTGCTGTGTGTGAAATGCTCTGTAACCCGCTTCACGATGTGTCTTGGGTGCACTGGCAGCTGCCTCTCCTTAGACATATGTGTGCCTGCATCCCTTGGCTGGGAAGGCCTGGTGTCCCCACAGAGAGCTAAGGGTTGCATTCACAGTGATGAAGGTGAGCTCTGGGTCTCCCGAAACCGAAAGCTGTGAAGACTTCCCTCCAGCTGAGATCAAGCCCAGGTGGGGGCTGGCTGGGAAGGAGGAAGGGGAAGAGGGAGAGAATAGGAACGCCCAAAGGGTTAAAGGCTAAGGGGGAGGGGTATGCAGAAGATTCAGAGGACAGCCTTGGGAAGGTAGAGACTGTAGTCATCCCCAAGAGAGACTGGTCTTCTGACTAAGACCCAAAACTGAAGCTTCTAAGAAATAGAAACAGCTCAAGGGAGCAAAAAGCCTGCAGCCTATGTCCTGAAGAGGAAGTCGGGACTGTCAGAAATCCAAAACAAAGCAGCAAACTACAATCTCTGAGGCAGTGAAACCCAGAAGTGACACTGAGGTGAACTGGGCAGAAGGGAAAAAATACTTAAAAAGCCACTTCACATGTGCAGAAAGACCGAGAAAGGAACAACACAGAGGAGAAGGCAGGAGAAACCAATGCAGGCAGGGATTGGAACTGGGGATAACCTCTGAGCTATCTGAAGAGTAGCCAAAACCCTGGCCAGCTATGCATAGGAACTGTGGAGACATGGGTGGGGCATTGTTCTCTGAATCCCAGGAAGAATGAATGAAAAAGCACCTTCCTGTGTCCATGTGGGAAGAAACTTGGGGTTGGCAGGACCAGACTTCAGTGCCCAAGCAGAGGACGTGGCAGTTGCCCAACACAGACAGAAGCTGATCCAACCAGCAACAGATTTTTCCTCTGCAACCTCCCATTCCAAGTACCAGGGATCAGAAGTGCTTGAGTTTTAGGGAGAAATGATACAATCCCAAACTTTTGGCCTCACCAGCTTTGTTGGTTTTGAATGTGTGAACTCCTGTCACTAAAACAACCAAGCACGGTCCAATGTGATGAAGCTCAGGACTCACAAAGCACAGGCAGAAAGGATCTCATGGTTGCTCAGTCAGTCCCATTTGTGTGGGTGTAGCCCTCTACAGCTCAGAGCACCCATTATGAAATTCATTTTTTCAATTATTTATTAATTTTATTGAGAAACAAACAGCAATGGGACAGTTTCAAAACTGATTAGTAAGGCAGTGTCAATAATTAATACAATGCATATTGTTGTCTTCAGAGTGGTTATTCATAGTACAAGATGCAGACATGATATCCTGTCCAAACACTATCTGTACAAATCTTTCTTCTCATTGAATTAAGAGAAAGTAGGTGTGTATCTATCGTATTTTGTATATACAGATACAAAAATCATCCTTCATTTATGTCCCCTTTTTTTGTTTAGTTTTGTCAGAGATGGGTATCCACTGCCATTTAAATATTGTGTGTGAATTCAGCAAAATAATCCCATCTAGTCCAGTAGTCCTTATAATAGTAGTGGGTTATCCGTGAGACTGACAAGGTCAGAAGTCAACAGCCTGGTGGTCTTCTTCTAGTCAACTCAGTGACGATGAGCCCTGAGCAGAGTGGACCCCTGTAACTATTAAGAGACTTGAAAAAAATGTGTTTTCATTCTTTTCTGCAATCACAACCACCCAACACAATCCAGTGGCCTTTAAAAAAAAAACGCAACTTTAAAAACAATAACCAGCATCACTGGGTTCCTTTCAAAGGGACAGACAGACCAATTGGTGAAAGAAGTATCTGCTGCTGGGCAGTCTTGTGTCATTTGTAGTCTTGGACTTTGTGTGAAGACTTGAGTGTTAAATGTGCTCAGTTACTGTGGAGAAATGAGAAGCAGGAAAAGGTGAGGAATGCACACAAAGCCTGAGCTGGGAAGGCCCTGAAGGGCTCCACCATCACACAGAAGCAGGCTTGGATGCTGGTTACACACGGAGGACACAAACAGCACTTCCTATCATGGGCATACAAAGAACATTACATAAAAAGAACTATTATTTTTCCTTGAATGAGAGGTCAAGGCACAGGATGCTGTCCTTTCCCTTGTGACAACTTTGTGCCTGTGCCACTCTCTGAGAAAGGGAATCAATCCTGTATCTCTGAGGTGTACTTGTGATTCCTAAATATTTTGTTAAAAGCTTCTTCTCTGGGGGCAGTTATGGGACATTCCCCCTGTTTTTCTGTAGGATTGTGCCTTCCCAAAAGAGGTAGACCTTGAAAGAGAAGTAGTGAGACTGACCAGCCCCCACCTGCCGCCCAAGGAAGCACCGTATTATTAGCTGGGAATTCTTTACAGCCTGGCTGGAGGAAGTTTTTGGCTGTAAACTGTCATGCACTGCAGCCTTCCTTGAAAAGGCCGGGAAGTGGCCCTGAGAACCCGGGAAAAAGATCAGAAATGGGGGGGGGGAGCATTGGGACGGGGGGGGGGAGCATTGGGACGGGAAAGGAGACACCTCAAGTGGTTCCCGGCCACCATCTTTCCAAACCACCTGCTTCTGGATTGCGCTCAACTGGGGACGTCTTCTGGGGAGCGTTAAATTTCAGTGTGCGTATTAGAGAACAGTTATATTTCTGGCTCCAGTTTTGTCCTTAATTGGCTGTGCCTTTCCCGTTCAGATCATGGTTTCTTGAAGAGTTTTCATAAGTTTCTGGGAACTTGGTGAAATCTATCACCAAGCAAGAAGAGCGCAGAGGTAGACCAGCGCTTCGGCTTCTCCTGCCGCCACTGGCCTCCACTTGGCCTCTGAGCGCGGAGGTTTCGGAGTCTCAGCACCCAGACGCTCCAGGCTGGAAACTGAGACGCGCCCGGGTTGAGCTAGAGGCCCGAGGAGCCGGGTGAAGGCGGATCCGGAGGGCGGGTGCCGGTGTCGGGAGCCAGCGCAGTCCTGGTCTCGCCCGAGGAAGCGCCCCTCTCTCTGGACAGCCCCCGAAACGTCTCCGCACATGCCCGACACGGAGCCACGCGGCGCTCTGCAGTTCCTCGCCTCGGCTCGGAGCTCGAGAGCGGCACAAGGAGCCGCGGGCGACGCCAGCCCTGCTCGGGCGCGGGTGCGCCGACTAAGGCCGGGGCGCCTTGCCCCGGGGGCGAAGGCGGGCAGACCGGGTCGGGGCCAGCCCTCCCGGGGAGGAAAGCGGGCTGCAGGGGCGCAGCTCCCGCCAGGAGTCCGGGTCTCCTCCGGCGGGCGTGGGAGGAGGGCGCGGGAGCTCCCAGGCCGGCTGCCGCGGAGCCGCTGCCTCCTTCCCCCAGCCCGCTCCCGTCTTAAAGGAATGTTATTGTTTAAGGAGACCCCCATTGAACTATTTCCTGCTCATTGTCACCTTCTCTCCGCGGAGGTTCTCACCGAAAGGTAATAAACCAGCTGCTGCCCGCGCCGCTTGGCGCTGCGGCCTGCGGGGCAACGGCGCCCACGCTCAGCAAAGCCTTCGCGGGCCGCCCTCGCACCCGCAGCGCTCGCCGTCCGGTTCCTGCTCACCCTGGGAGCTGAAGTCCCCTCCACCGCGTCGCTATCCCATCCAGTCCCCTCCTCTCGGGACAGGTGAGGGTGCGGGGCTGCCGACGCCGGGCCGGGGTGGGCTGACCGGGGCGCCGCGGGCCGGGCTGGGGCTGCGGAGGCTGCGCGCCTGGAGGGCCGAGCCGGGGCCGAACGCGGACGGCGCACGCGGGCAGCCCGAGGGGTGCAGGTGCTTGGCGCTGTGACGCCCCGGTGGACCGAGCGCGAGCGCCCGACGACCCCGCCCGACGCTCCGCTCCCTCCCTCCTCCCGGCCCGGCCCGCCCCGCCCTGCCGCTTTGATGGAGGTGCAAACTTTTGTGGGAGGGCGGGGGTGTGGGGCGGCCGGCGAGGAGGCTGGGCCCGGGGTTCACAGGAAGCGGCGCGGGGGTCATTGTTGGGCCCCGGCCGGGGCCCACCCGGCTGGTCTGATATGGCCGCGCGCGGCCAATGGGCGGCGGCCCCGCACTTCAAAGGGTGCGCGGCCCAATCCGCCGCGCCCCTCTCGGGCGGCCGTCGCTCTATTTATGGGGAGGGGACCAAATTTCTCTCCCGGAGCCCTACTCCGGGCGCGCCGCTAGGGAGTTCAAGGGGAATCACTCTCCCGAGCCTCTCTCCCCTCCCCTCCCCCCGCAACCGGGCTGCGGCCCCTCCTAGGCGTCCGGGCTGCGACGGGTGCGGTGGCCGAGCGGGGTGAAGGTGGCTGCAGGGTAGCGAGCCCGTCTCGGCTCGGGGGCGGCGGGGAGGCCTGTGGGAGGATGGGCTCCCCCGGCGCGGAGGGCGCGGGGAAGAGCCTGCAGTACCGCGTGGACCACCTGCTGAGCGCCGTGGAGAGCGAGCTGCAGGCAGGCAGCGAGAAGGGCGACCCCACGGAGCGCGAACTGCGCGTGGGCCTGGAGGAGAGCGAGCTGTGGCTGCGCTTCAAGGAGCTCACCAACGAGATGATCGTGACCAAGAACGGCAGGTAGGTGCCGCTGAGGCTCGCGGGGAGTGCGACGCTATTCGGCCTCCGGAGAGCTTTTGACTGGACCCTGTTCCCGCGGCGTTCCTTAGTCCGTAGTGGATCCCTAGCTGGCAATCCTAGGGGGCTTCTGCGGAAGTTTAGGGGAGATGAAAGTTTAGGGTTGGGGCCCCGACCCGAGATCCAAGGGGCAGATCTAGGTCCAGCGTGTGCTCACCGGGTTTGGCTTCCTGTTCCAAAAGGCTTGCTGGGTCCATCGTGCTCCCGCGGCCCTGGATATGGAGAGTGCAGGGAGCCCTGTTCAGAGACCCCTTTGAAAGTTCGCAGGGTGGTTGTCCTCAGCGCCCACCTGAGGCCATAGATCCAAGTCCTTCTGGTTTTTGCTGCCTTCTGCAGGAGAATGTTCCCAGTGCTAAAGGTGAACGTGTCCGGCCTGGACCCTAATGCCATGTACTCCTTCCTGCTGGACTTTGTGGCAGCCGACAACCACCGCTGGAAGTACGTGAATGGTGAATGGGTGCCTGGGGGCAAGCCTGAGCCCCAGGCGCCCAGCTGCGTCTACATTCACCCGGACTCGCCTAACTTTGGGGCTCACTGGATGAAAGCCCCCGTCTCCTTCAGCAAAGTCAAGCTCACCAACAAGCTGAACGGAGGTGGCCAGGTAGGGCCATGGAGTCTGGAGGGCTGGGACACCAGACAGCGCACCTCTACTGCTCTCCTGAAGGGTCTCTCCATGTCTGCCCAGGAGAAACTGCCACTGCTTCTCCCAATTAAATCTTTCGTGGCTGATTATGCTCAGCTGATAATGGTCACACCAAGGTCTGGAGAACAAGAGTGGAAGCCCTCAACTTTGAGGATTTCTTGCACTAGTAGGACAATCTCTATTCTCCTGAGGTAGACAGCAACCCTAGTCTCTCCTGAGGTTGAAGAGATGGGCTTCCATGGTAGACAGTCACACTAAGCTAATAAACACTCCTGGTGGGAATATCGCGGAAGTCTGAACAAGCTTGGTTCTTTTTCCAAAAACATTCTTTAGTTCAACGTTGTTCCTGGAACACAACTGGGCTGAGGCTTTTCACTGGGTCCCACCAGGGCAGAGGACTTTTGTCATGGGACATTCAGTGCTTTTACTAAAGTGGTACTGGCAGCTCACAGTTATGGAAGCAGTGGGTCTTGACCACTGAGGAGTATCACCTGAGGACTCCCATGCCTGTCTCTCAACAGTGAGACACTTACTGGGAGCTGTAGGATGTTCTGAAGCTTGGATATGTTTTCTTCTTGGCAGTAGAAGAATAGTTATTTTGTTATCTTAAGCAGGACTTGGGTGACTGTGTGTGTATGTGCGTGTCTCTTCAGATCATGTTGAACTCCTTACACAAGTACGAGCCTCGGATTCACATAGTGAGAGTTGGGGGTCCGCAGCGCATGATCACCAGCCACTGCTTTCCTGAGACGCAGTTCATAGCAGTGACCGCTTACCAGAACGAAGAGATCACTGCTCTTAAAATTAAATACAACCCATTTGCAGAAGCTTTTCTGGATGCAAAAGAAA
>PVKA01044271.1:0-16255 GCA_004027165.1 Ctenomys sociabilis | reverse complement strand
TTTTTTTTTTTTTTTTGTCTTTTTTTGAGACAGGGTCTCACTATGCAGTTCAGGCTGACCTTAAGCTCACTTTGTAGCTCAGGCTGGTCTCGAACTCACAACAATCCTCCTGCCTCAGCCTCCCGAGTGCTGGGATTACAGGCCTGCGCCACCAAGCCCGGCCCACAGCTTTAGAAACTGAAAAAATCTGGGGATGTAACAATGCTCAAGGTCACATAATTGTTGTTCGCTATATTCCAGTTGTCTTGGTGACTAGCAGGCAGGAAACATCTTACTGATTCTTTATTCCCAAATACAATCCAGTGCTCAAAGCAGCAGTAATTCTGCTTCCAAAAACTAACCCTAAACTGGATTTAGTCACTAGACTTTCAAAAACACTTCATGAGATCAGAAGACCAAAAATCTGGGAAAACACAAAATGCTGAGAAAGGACTGACTTTAGATATTTTTGGAGTTACAAGAGGGAGGGATCTAGTTTGACCCTAGGAAAAAGAACTGGGCCCACAGCCTGACAGGACAGCAGCGAGTATTTCAGCCTGCTGTATCTCACTGTAATCACTATAAACACTTCTTCAGACAAGAACGCTAACAGTAGACTGCTTCCCCAATCACCACTCTTGAGATAGGCCTGTTGCCAAGGCGAGACTGAACTACTTCTGGGCCTCAAAGCAGTACAGAGACCCGTCCAGAGCTGCAGTTGCAGAACCCACGCGTGTGGACGCGGGTTCCGCCCCCCCGCGCGAGCCGCGCAGCCCAGCCACGCTCTACCCCCAGCGCAAAGGACGGGTAGCCAGGCAGCCGTGTTGCCCAGGGGGAGGGAGGCGGGACCTTGCCGGGCCGGAAGCACCAAAAACTGCTTCCGGGTCGGGTCAGGAGCCACCATGGAGCTACTCGGGGCTGCGGGGCTGGCGGAGTTGTGGGCCGGCGTCTGAGGCGAGGGGCGCGCTGTGTGCGCCGGCACGCGGGCCATCCCTACACAGCCGCGGCTGCCGCAATGTCGGTGCTGGGCGAGTACGAGCGCCACTGCGATTCCATCAACTCGGACTTCGGGAGCGAGTCGGGGGGCGGCGGGGAGCCGGGCCCGAGGGGCGGCGGCGGCGCGGCGGAGCAGGAGGAGCTGCACTACGTCCCCATCCGCGTGCTGGGCCGCGGCGCCTTCGGGGAGGCCACGCTGTACCGCCGCACCGAGGTAGCGGCCCTCTCAGCCCAGTGGGCCCGGGCTTCCTTGCTCCTCCCTGGGTCGGCTTGGGCGCCCGCGTGTTGTTCATCCCGGGGTCCCAGCCCCTCGCCCAGTTCACCCGCGCTAGGAGTTGCTTAGTTCCCTGCTTTCGCTAGCAGGTCTTTTTTTTTGCTTAACCCAAGAACTCAGCAAATCCACTGTCCCTGAGTTTTAGTTTCCCCATCAGTAAAATGGACATAATGTTAACTGCCTTTAAACATCTTTTTTTTTTCTTTTTTGATAATCATACGAAGGTTTTTTGTGAACTGTAGATGGAAATGGTGAACGAAAGTGAGGTACTGCCAAAACTTCCTTCCTGTCGTGTTGTGTAGCTCAGAGTGGGGAGGAGGGGCGTAGCTTCAAAAAGTCTACACTGGTGGCAACTGTTCCATTAAGGTTCAAGTCCAGAAATGATCATTCAGTTGGAAGTTTGGAAGTTTTTCTGGAAGATCATTGAGAAGATCCCTGTGTTGTTGGCATAAGTGCTTATCTGCAGCGCTTGTGCACGGGAAATACTTTACATATTCCAAGCCATGTTAGCTGTTGAGGACTCCTCTGATCCCTTGGTAAACCAGGAGATCCCTCTCACATTTGCACATTGGCATATCCTTTTGGAGACAGGATGGATGGGTCAGTAATTCCCAAATTTAAGAATATACTGCGGCAAGGGAGATGGTTCAGTAGAATAAGCACCTCCCTGGCAAGGGCAAGTGTCTGAGTTCAGTCCTCCGTTCCGCCAAAAAAAAAAAAGAATATACTGATTTGAAACCCTGCAGCAGTAATTCTGCTTCCAAAAACTAACCCTAAACTGGATTTAGTCACTAAAGTTTTAAAAACACTAGCTTTAGGATAAGCATTCAATGAGAACTCGTGGGATTGCAGCAGGTGATTCATCAATCAGTGACCCATCAGCAGTTCTGGTACTGTGCCAAGCTGGCATACGTTGAAGGCTGAGAGACGAAAAAGAAAAGTGGCTTTAAGAAAATATCTTCATTCCTAATGTCTAATTGATGTGCAGTGTTAAAAGTTACTGTTACTCTTAGTAGCTTATTTGCATTATAAGAAAAAAGATATAAGCATTGGTGTTCCAATTGATTAGAGAAATTAAAGCAGTATATTTAAGTCACTAGCCCGCTTAAAGTTAGAAGTAAGTCTTGAATTACAACTAGAGTTTCAGGTCTCCTTGCCCACCTCCCTCCCTTATCCTATTGACTTTTTTTTTTCCCAGTACCAGGACTGAACTCAGGACCTTGTGCTTGCCAGGCAGGAGGCACTTAGGCCACTGAGCTATATCCCCCAGCCCATATTGAACTTGATTACTAGTTTTGAGTTAATTTTTTTTTTTTTTTTTTTTTTTTTTTTTGTGGAACCAGGGATTAAACTCAGGCCCTTGCTTTTGCCATTGAGTTAAATTTTATTATATTTCCCTAGAACTGTATAGCATTGTCTCTAACGCCATTTATTTACTAGATCTATTTTTTTTTTCTTTCTTTTTGTGGAACCAGGGATTGAACTCAGGCCCTTGTGCTTGCCAGGGAAGTGCTTATTCCACTGAGCCATCTCCCTGGCCCTGGAGCTATGATTTATAAACAGCCCTCTTCCCTCAGAAGCCTACCTCACGAAAAATTTCACTGGGGAAAACTTTGATGATCATTTTTCTGTACATTCATTTAATGCAACCACTACTTTAAGTTTCAGTACTCATACATTAAAAAAATACAAATTAGCTATGATATTTAGTCACGTTACTAAGCATTTCAGTTGTATACATATATAAATGAAAAAGAAACTTAAAATAGTGGTTGCATTAAATAAATGTACAGAAAAATGATCATCAAAGTTTTCCCCAATGAAATTTTAGAAGCTTGGGAGAGGCATTCAGAAGGATGGGGAAAATTATGTAAGTGGGGGTGTTCATGGGCTAGGAAGCAGTGCCAGTAAAAAGAATTAAGAGATACAAAAGGGAGCTGCAAGTAGATTTTCATGAATAGAAGGAAATGTGGTATGTACTAAAGTTAGTAAAGGACATTAGTAAAGTTGCAGAATGAGATTGGCTTGTCAGGTCGAGTGCAAATCAGTAGAGAAATCCATAAACTTACAAAATTAGAGGCAAATAGACTGCATTTTACAAGAAGCTGTGGTCAACTCTAGATAACTGCTGTCTAGTCCTCTGTTTCCCCAATACTCTTAGCCCTCCCCTTAATAAGAATTTTGTAGTGTCCTTCAGTGGACTCTTAGAGATCTGCCCCCATTCCATTCTTTACTTTGCTCTAAAATCAAATGTAGTAGCAGTATCTTTTTTTTTTTTTTTTTTTGGCAGAACTGGGGATTGAACTCAGGCCCTTGTACTTGTGAGGGAAGCACTTATTTCACTGAGTCATCTCCCCAGCCCTGTAAATCTTAATGCTTTCCCCAATACTGCAGGAAATTATAGTGCTCAATTGCATGCAAACTCCTTTTAATTAAAGTCTGGTTAAAGGAAAAAATAGTAAGAGTTGATCTTTGTCCTTCTAGGAAGTTTTCCTTCTAGGTTGACAGATCCAGGTGTGGATTTGTGTACTTCTGGGCAAGAGAAAAGCACACCTTTGTTACTGTGTTGTAGGATGACTCACTGGTTGTATGGAAGGAAGTTGATTTGACCCGACTGTCTGAGAAGGAACGTCGTGATGCCTTGAATGAGATTGTTATTCTGGCACTGCTGCAGCATGACAACATTATTGCCTACTACAATCACTTCATGGACAATACCACCCTGCTGATTGAGCTAGAGTACTGTAATGGTAAGGGAGATTCATTGTGCCTTCCTCTGATGAGACTCTTATAGCCATACTTACCTTAAGGGAAAAAGTACAAGAAAAGGCATGTGCAGTGATAAAAACTTTAAATGGATTTCTAGAGTTTAAGAGAGATAGTTTAGGTCTTGAGAGTTAAGATGTGTTCTCCAAAATAAGGGGAAGAATTTTCCTCTTCATATTACATTATTATTTGTGATTATAGTTCCATCTTCAAATCATTTTTTCAATTAGACTTTACATTTATTTTTCAGGGCTTTTTCTTGTGAAATACAGAACAGCTTAGCACCACTTGACACGTTATTTAATGAAATTTTTTTTTTTGGTACTGGGATTGAACTCAGCACTTTGCACTTCTCAGGCAGGCACTTGTGCTGCTGAGCTATACCCCTGTCTTAATAAAATCTTATAGATGATATTTATTTATATTGACTACAGCTAAAGCTATATGATAGGAAAAAGGCCCAGAGATCCAACTGAATGAAAATGATAGTAAAGTGTGGCCTTATTTATATTTTAGTCTTTGGGGATTTGGAGTTGTTTTGATTGATTGATTGATTTTTATTTTTTATGTTTTTGGTGGAACCAGAGATTGAACTCAGGCCATTGCGCTTGCCAGGGAAGTGCTTATTCCACTGAGCCATCTCCCTGGCCCCTTTTGTATTGAAACAGTCTGATGATGTACCCCAGGCTGGCCTTGAATTCACTGTGTAGCCCAGGCTGGTCTTTTTTTTTTTTTTTAGGCTGGTCTTGAGCTTGTGACAATCCTTCTGCCTTCAGATTACCTTCACAATCCTTCAACCTTTCAAGTGCTGAGATGATAGGCATTTGCCACCACTCCCATCTAAGAATGGTCTTATTTATCTGATCTCTAATTTCTTTGGAACATTTTACTTATATGATAGTAATATGCCTAGTTGTTAAGAAAATCAGTTTCTGATTCCCCATTCCAAGTTCTGCTACTTTCTAACTCTATAACATTGATCAAGAAACTTAAGTCTTCTGTATCTTAGTTTCCTCATTCTAGAAAAGTTTGTCACATGAACTTCTAGGATTATGTGAAATTAATTTTGAAAGCCCATAGGGGCTGGGGAGATGGCCCAGTGGAATAAGTGCTTCCTAGGCAAGCACAAACAAGGGCCTGAGTTTAATCCCGGGGGGGGGGGGAGCCCATAGTATAGGACTTGGTATATAGCAAGTGTTTTGGTTTGGTTTTTGGTACTTGGAATCAAACTCATGACTTCATGCTTGCCAGGCAAGTAGTGCTGAACTGTTGAGTTATATCCCAGGCCCTGTAGCAAAGCTGTTATAAAGAAGACCCTCCAAACACTTTTGTGAACTGCATGCTGAAGAGTTGCCAAGATATTCTTCACTTGCTTTCCTGTCTTTTGGTTTGTTTTTTTTTTTTTTTTTTTGTGAGGCAGGATTGAACTCAGGCCCTTACCAGGCAAGCGCTTATTCTACTGAGCCATCTCCCAGGCTCACTTTCCTGTCTTAAGTTCTTGTGTTTCATAATTCTGATTCTGTTCAATCCTACATATATGACATTGTATTAGAAATTTTTGGGAAAAAAAAAGAAATTTTTGAAAGAGAGGCAGTTGGCAGTTAACTTCCTTTGCAGTTAGGAGGAACTAAAACAAATGATACACCATGAGTTACTAAATTGCATGGAAGAGAAGTTATAAAACCTTAATCAGAGCTAAAGTGTAAATTGTAGCTAGGGGTATGAAGAGAGATTAATCATGGTCATTTTCTGTCTGTATTACTTGATAAAGAAAAGAGAGAAGCAAGTTAACAGGAAGAAATTAGTAAAAGTAATGATTAGACATAATCCAGGGGTGTATCCTAAATTTTAAGAAACCTTTTCTATGTGTAAGAAAAAGTTCTTGATATTATATAGTATAATATCAACAACTTTTATAATGTTGCCTCACAGTTGTAGCCTAAATATTCTGGTGGTCTCATTGGGAGAGCTGTTATAAAAAGTATTATAGGTTGTTTGAAAAGAGAGTCCTAGAAAAGAAATTCACCTCACTCTGAAGCTGTTTCATGAATTGTGTCACTATGAAAATGACCTTTACTCTCATCTTTCCTAAAAATGTCATACTTCTAGTTTTTATGTCAAGCTTCTTGAGTTAGGGAAAGGAATTTCTGAAGAATATTTGTAATACAGTCCTTGAGAGATAGGAAGTTGTACCCAATTGAAAAACCAAGCAGGAAGAAGTCATTTCCTTTGGAAAGCAGAATCTTTAATGTCATCATGTTACCTGTTAGTACCCTATTAGATAAAAAGAGCCAGTCTTTGATGTCTTGTTAAGCAATTCAAATCTGTTTCTTGTTTAATTGCAGGAGGCAACCTGTATGACAAAATCCTTCGTCAGAAGGACAAATTGTTTGAGGAAGAGGTAATTCATATGTCTATGAAAAAGAGCTAGAATTATAGGGCTGTAATTTTTTTGTTTATTTTGTTGGGTTTTTTTTTTTTTTTTTTTTTGAGACAAGGTCTCACTATGTAAGTCAGGCCAGCCTTCAATTAACAGTATAACCCAAGCTGGCCTAAATGCCAGTGGCAGACCTCCTCTCTCAGCCTCCTGAGTACTGGGATTACAGGTGTATGCCACACCTGCCACAAAATTAATTCTTTTTTTTTTTCTTTTTGGTATTTAGTACAGGGTCTAAAGGGTCTCACTGCACAGATCAGACTTATAGTGATCTTCCTATTTTCAGCCTCACAAATGCTGGAATTACAGGCAGGCACCACCACACCCAGTCTCATTCACTATCTCAGTGCACCCTGGGGGAGGGGCCAGCACAACACACTAGGGATCAGACCTTGGTCCCTGTGTCTGCCTAAGCAGGTGCTTTAGTTCACTGAGCTATCTGGCCAGCCCCATAAGATTAACTGTTGCATCTTGGTTCCACATTTTACTCTTCCATCTATAAAGAGTGTTTTGGGTTTGGGATTTTTCCTTGTGTTTAGACTCCTTCCAGGAGCTGATTGATACTCATAAGAAAGAAAACCTGTAACAAGCCATCTATAATTGCTGCCTAAATGTTTTACCTCCACATCGTGATTCACTATGGGCTTTCTTTCATGATTGTATTACTGCAGACTGGAATTTTCAGTTTTCTATGCCTTTGCATTCTTCCTGGTTTCTTTCCACAAATCTGCTTCAGTGTACTGTATTTTTAATCACTGGAACTGTATTTATAGTGACCTTTTTCTTTTTTCTTTTTTTTGACCTTTTTCTTTCTAACCCTTCTACTTTTCTTTGCCTACTCAACCTACAAACAAGAAATGTCAAGTCATGTTGAATCATAATCTCTAGTTGCAGCTCCTTGTGTGTGTGTGTTTATGTGTGCATGCGTGCAAGCATGCATGTGTATGTGCATTCATGCATGTATTTAAATGGAATTTTTTTTTCCAACCCAATGTAGTGTATGTTGTCTCTGCAGATGGTGGTGTGGTACCTTTTTCAGATTGTTTCAGCAGTGAGCTGCATCCATAAAGCTGGAATCCTGCACAGGTAAAGACTGAATAAAATGTATGGAACGGAGTCCTCCTTCCCAGTCCATTCTGTACTCTGTATACCTCCCATCATTGTTTTCATTTTCTTTACTAAGCAGTCAGGGTTTTTCCATTGATGTAAGTTATAGCAGGAAAGAGTGAGGAGTGAAAGGTGTTATATTCACTATATGAAGTTAAGTCACATTTGTAACCTAGGAAGACTCCTGGTATATAACTGCCAAACATTTCTTTTAGAGGTATCTTAGGTGTTAGTAGATAAGGGCATCAGTGAAGCCCACAAGGCACTGTGAGAAGTAATACTAGTTTGGCTACATTTCATAGTAAATGTGTTCTCTGAGCAATAACAATAATAATTGTTATTATAATTCTATAATTTAAGCTTTTACTTTAAACACATGCGTTTTTTTTGTTGTTGTTGTTTTTTGGCGGAACCAGGGATTGAACTCAGGCCCTTGCACTTGCCGGAGAAGCGCTTATTCCACTAATGCATCTCCCCAGCTCCCTAGCATTTAATACAGTCAACTATACAATTTTACCAAATCTTCATTTGATAAAAACATTGAGAAGGCTGAGAGATAGCTCAGTAGAATAAGCACTTGCCTGGCATTGCGCAAGGTCATGAGTTCAATAACATTGAGGTGGGCGGTATTTTCATTCATTCATTTCAAGCTACATGTGAGAACCATAAGAACACGTTCACATCATTGTCCTCTGCTTAAAATAATCATTATAATCATTAAGCTGCATGTGTTCGCACACATCTGTAACCCCAGCACTTAGTAGGCTGAAACAAAAGGATAACTGAATTTGAGGCCAGCCTGAACTATGTTAATAAGACCCTGTCTCAAAAAAAGTCATTGGTTATTGTTAGCAATTAAAGTAACAGAGTATATTTTTCTGCTTTGTTCTTATCCAAAAAGATTATAAAACAGGCATAGATTATTTAAAGTCTCACTATGTAGTCCAGGCTGGCATTGAGCTCACAGTGATCTTCCTTCCTCAGCTTCCTGAGGCATGTACCACTGTGCTCAGGTTCCAATTCATCTTAAAAAAAATAGCCAGGGCCAGGGAGATAGTTCAGTGGCATAAACACCTTTTGGCAAGTGTAGGGACTGAGTTCAGGTCCTGATACAAAAAAAAAGCACCAATGACTTTATTTAGATGATGTAAAACTGCCTTGAGTTTTGTTGTTTGTTGTTTTTCTGGGTTTTTTTGTAATACTGGGAATCTAAGCAAGCATTCCACATCCTCACTACACTGAGATGCATCCCCAGCTCTAGCTTTGTTGAGATGTACAACCCTTTCTTCTAGCCTAACAGAGTATTTGTAACTTTTCACCAACCAGGTATTAATTTGCCTTGTTATCATAATGTAAGGCATAAGTGGAAGTAGAAAAATAGTGTGTTTTATAGGAGATAGAGTATATGCTGTGTGGCTTTTCTCAGCAGACTCCTTTTGCCTAACCATGTCAGAGCCATGGAGCCTAGAGCATGAAGTCACTCTCTGCCATTCTCCTACATGCCCTCTTAAAGGTTTAAAATGTGTGTAAAGGGGAGGCCCACTGCAGCAGGTGGGACCCGGACAGTTTGAGCAGTGATGATCCACTCACTTTTGTTCTGCTCAGATCCTGGTTATCCTGGGGTAAGATGAAACAATGATCTATGTGGACTAAATATGCAACATCTTTTTTTCAGAGACATAAAGACATTAAATATTTTTCTGACCAAGGCAAACCTGATAAAACTTGGAGATTATGGTCTAGCAAAAAAACTTAATTCTGAATATTCTATGGCTGAGACGGTGAGTATAGGTTGCCCCTATTTTTTCTTCTTTTCCAGTACTGTGAAATAAAGCTATACCCCCTAAATTCTGCATGCTTTTCTCAAAATTATAAGTTCTTACTGATAATGTAGATCATCTTTTAGCTTGGTAGTAGGCTTTTACAGAGATTACATCTCTGATCTCAGCCCTATCCAACATTAAGACTTTTCTAGGCAGACATGGTAGCACATGCCTGTCATACTAGCTCTCAGAAGGCTGAGGCAGGAACATTGCTGCCAGTTTGAGGCCAGCCTGGGCTACAAAGTGAGTTCAAGGCTGTCAGGAACTACAAAAAAACAATGAAGGACTTCTAAAAGCAAAAATATTTTCCTATTTTTTCCAATCTAAGATTTCATTGTTTTTTTGGTTTTTTTTGGCGGAACCGGGGACGCTTGCCAGAGAAGCACTTATTCCATTGAGCCATTTCCCCAGCCCCTTCATTGTATTTTTTATCTAACATTTCTTTTGTGTTTCCTTTAGCTTTATTTGTTGTCTGTTTATGTAAATTGGGGTATTACTATCTATTTTGTCTGGCCTTATGCTCTATAATCCAGGTTGACCTCCTGAGTGCTGGGACTACAGTTGTGCATCACCATATGGTTCATCTCTCTCTCTTTTTTTTTTTTTTTTTTTTACGGTACGAGGGATTGAGCTCAGGACCCTGCATTTGCCAGGCAGATGCTTATTCTACTGAAGTATCTCCACGTGCTTTTGTGTTTCCTTTGAATGCTCTTCCTGAGTCAGAGAGAAGCCCTATATAATGTGAGCCAAGAGAACAATTATATACAGTGTGAACTATATAAGAAGGCTCCCTTTTTACTTGATTTTAAGAAAGATCACTGGTTAAAAAGTAAATATAAACTGATCTTTAGGACAGTGATTTTTTTTTTTTTTTTTTTTTTTTTTTTTTTTTTTTTTTTTTTTTTTTTTTTTTTTTTTTTTTTTTTTTTTTTGTCTTTTTGAGCCAGGGTCTCCCTATGCAGTCCAGGCTGGCCTTGAACTCATTTGGCTCATTAGTCCAAGCTGGCCTTGAACTCATTTGGCTCATTAGTCCAGGCTGATCTCAAATTCACAATGACCCTCCTGCCTCTGCCACCTGAGTGCTGGGATTATAGGATGTGCCACCACACCAGCTAATTTTTATCATTTTAGGTATTATAAAACCTAGTTAATACTCCACTGGCTTTATAATGCTGTGCCCCTGAAAGAACTTGGAAATGGCAGTTAATGAAATTGATTTTGTCCTGGAGTGTTGACAATGTTGAGTATGCCTGCAAGCAATTCCACAGAGGGGCTGTTTTCAAGACTAGCCAAACACCAAGGAAACAGTGTCCGTACTCAGGGTTTTCTCATCAGCAGTAATCTTGGTAAAATCAAGACCAGATTGTTTTTAGCCAATTAAATATGTTGAAGGAATGATATGAAAACTTAAAAAATGCCATAGAGGTTATCTTGCTGATTAAAGATGACTTTAATTGGTAGGTCTTAGTGAACTGGCATTAATTTCATTGTCTCATTGTCTCAGATCTTGGGAGAGGTGTGACTTTGATATAGAGCGTTTTTATTTCTAAGCCCCCCCCCTTTTTTTTCAGAACTGGGAATTAAACTCAGGCCTTTACGCTTGCCAGGCAAGTGCTTATTCTGCTGAGCCATCTCCCCGGCCCCTTGTTTGTTTTTAGACAGGTTCTCATTGGCCAGTTCAGGCTGGCCTCAAACTCTTGGTGAGCCTCCTTCCTCATCCTCCTGAGTGCTGGGATTATAGGCATGTGCTGCCATGCTCAGCCTCCAAACTTATTTTTTTCACCTTTTTTTTTTTAAGTCAGTCTTTTCAAATTCTGTAGAAATTCAGTAGCCATGTAAGTATCACAGATGTCAAATTTGGCCATTTTTAAAGTTTCTTTACTATGTATCTCAGAGCTTTTAAAACTCCTTCATTTGGGCTGGGGAGATAGCTCAGTGGCATAAGCACGACCTGGCAAGTCCAAGGTCCTGAGTTTGATCCTCGGTACTGTAAAAAATAAAAAAAACTCATTTAGTTACTGTCTCTGCTCCAATGGGGTTTGGCTCTCTTCCACTGGTAAACTTTTACTGAGTTAGTCTCTATTTGTATGAAATATTTAGTGGACCTAAAGCCTGTGTGAACCAGAAATCACAAAGCTGTTGGGGCTCTAACCACAATGACTTTACTCCAGACTGTCCTTTTATAACTGGCCCACAAGACTTAATAGCAATAAAATTTCTCTCCGGAGGCATTGTCTCATTAAAACCATTTTGAGATCTGCTGATGAATTTTTCTGATTGTTGTCCTACTCTCTGAGAAATCTGACTTAGCTATTAAAATGTTAATATACAGAACATATTAGAAGAGAAGTTATTCCTTGATTGTTTTCTTTGTTGTTCAGCTTGTGGGAACCCCATATTACATGTCTCCAGAGCTCTGCCAAGGAGTAAAATATAATTTCAAGTCCGACATCTGGGCTGTAGGCTGTGTCATCTTTGAACTGCTTACGTTGAAGAGAACATTTGATGCTACTGTAAGTTATTGTGCTATACCTGCACTGTCTTGTTTCTTGTTTATTTGTTTCTTTTTGTGTGTGTGTGTGTTACTGGGGATTGAACTCAGGACCCTACACTTGCTTATTCTACTGAGCTATCTCCCTTCTACTAAGCTATCTTCCTGGGCCTTCCACATTGTCTTCTGAAGGGTATGAGGTGGTGAAGTGAATCAACTTCACTTATCCCTCACCTTCTTGTTTCTTGAACAGTCATCTGTAGTCAGAAATAACCTACAAGTAGGCACTGAATTAGTACTGTTACATTAAAATGCTATAAACCAGATTTATCTCTTAAGTGGAATTTCCCATTGAAATGACCATAATCAAAGCAGTTTGAGCACTGTATTTTAATTTGTTGACAATAATTTCAAAACTGGCACTAAGGTCAACTGCAGTATTACAGTTTGAAAAGCCATTGCATTTCTTTTTTTTTTTTGATGTTGGGAATTGAACTCACAACAGCGCTGGCCAGGAAGGCTCTGTGCCACTGAGCTGTATCTTCAGCCCAACCATTTCATTTTATATGCTTCAGCTACATTGTTTTTTCTTTTTTAAGATGAGGCAAATTATATAACACCCATTAAAGTGTTTTGATTTTTTTTTTAATGGAAAAATTAGTCACACACTCTGTTATTAAAGATTGTTATTGCTTTGTGGACAAACAAGTTCCTTTAGGTCTGTCCATTCTTTTTTTTTTTTTTTTTTTTTTTTTTTTTTTTTTTTTTTTTTTTTTTTTTTTTTTTTTTTTTTTTTTTTTTTTTTTTTTTTTTTTTTTTTTTTTTTTTTTTTTTTTTTTTTTTTTTTTTTTTTTTGGTACCAGGGATCATATTCAGAACTTTGCTCTTGCCAGGCTAGCAGTTAAGCCACTGAGCTATCTCCTGAGCTCCTTCCTTTATTTTTTCTTTTCCTTCCTTCCTTCTTTTCTTCTTTCTTATTTGTTTATGTCAGGTGACTAATTTAAAGCATTGCTCCCAAAATTGAATATGCATACCCATATAAAATTGCATAGGCATCTCCTTAAGATGTAGATCCTATTTTGGGGCTGGGGTGGCAGGCCATGTCTGCACTTCTCACAAGCTCCCAGATGTTCTGGTCCTGCTGCCTCAAGGCCACAGTGTGAATAGTCAGAACTCACGTCTAACCCCTTCAGCCAGTTGAGAATTGTGTATATCGCTTCTTTGATCCTTTGCTACATCATCATAAGAGAAAAAATATGTATCTTCTGAACATTTATCTCTCTCACAGAGATGTTCTGATACTGTATAGAGGGCTGTGGATTCTCTTTTTTGTGTGTGTGTGTGGAACTGGGTGTTGAACTCAGGCCCTTGCGCTTGCCGGGGAAGTGCTTATTCTTTTTTTTGTTTGTTTGTTTGTTTTTTGTCTTTTTGAGACAGGGTCTCACTATGCAGCTCAGGCTGGCCTTAAGCTCACTTTGTAGCTCAGGCTGGTCTCGAACTCACAACAATCCTCCTGCCTCAGCCTCCCGAGTGCTGGGATTACAGGCCTGCGCCACCACACCCAGCAGGAAGCGCTTATTCTACTGAGCCATCTCCCCATCCCATGATACTGTATATAAAAAATTGAAATGTAGGGTAATGCAGACTCATTGATCATTTATTTTTCTCAATTCTCAATTATGTCCTGGTATATCATCTAATTCTAAGTAATTTAGCAGAAGAAAAATGACTTGGAATCAGATAACCTTTGGCTGGAATGATGGCTTGACTGTTACTGTATGTGCAATTTTTGAGTAACTTATTTTACTCTCTGAGCCCGTTTTCTGCTACACAAACTGGTAATAATAACGTTTTATGTTACACAGATAAAAAAGATAATATGTGTAATGTGCCTGTCTTGTTTGTAGTGGTTTCTGTAAACCACTACAAATAAGGTGATAGTGGTAGTATTATAATATTACCATTCCATTATAATAAGGTACCTTCTCTGTTATATTATTTACTGTATCACCTGTTCAGCTCTTATTATGATAATACATTGGGAACAAGTTAATTAGCAGGGGAGTTGGTTGGAGCCAAGAAGCCTTGCCAATCATGCTTTCCTTTTGCTTAGATTCCTTTGAAGGATCAGATTACTATAATCTGAGCAATCTGCTATTGGTCACACGTGGTAATTTTTATTTCCATGTTGGCCAGTGAGCTTCATTCCATCTGCTAACAGCAGTGCCTCTCCAACTATTTTGTGCATGCTAGTAGTGATAGCGTTAACCAGGACATAGTATAGAACTATAGCTAGTTATTTTAACACCTAGTAACGATCATAGGAATCTGAGTTCCCACTGGTCGATCTTTTTTTTTTTTTTTTTGGCAGAACCAGGGATTGAACTAAGGCCCTTGCACTTGCCAGGCAAGCACTTATTCTACTGAGCCATCTCCCCAGCCCCAGTCATGTCATCTTTATTTATTTGTGTATTTATTTATTGTTTTGTACTTGGTACAGGATCTCACCTATGCAGCTCAGACTTATAGTGATCCTTCTGTTTCAGCCTCCCCAGCAAATGGGATTACAGGCGTGTGCCACTGCCCCCAAACCCAATGGCCAGTTCAGTGTGCCCAGTGGAAGGGACAGGGCCTGTGTGGCATGTAATGTCAGGGATCAAACTCCGGTCTCTGCCCTTGCTAAGCTGGCACTGAGTCTGCTGAGCTGTCTTGCCAGCCCTATAGTGTCATCTTTGTAAACCAGGAACAATGCAGTCATCGTTTTCCCATAGAACCCACTCAACCTGTGTGTGAAGATTGTGCAAGGCATCCGGGCCATGGAAGTTGACTCTAGCCAGTACTCTTTGGAGTTGATCCAGATGGTCCATGAGTGCCTCGACCAGGTGGGTATGGTTGTGCTGATTTCAGTTTCATGTTTTTCTCTTCTATCCTCTTTAGGATATAACATAGATACAAACCACACAGAATCACATCTACCTCCCTGGGGTAGAATGTTTTTTAGACTGTATCTAGAGTAGGCATTAAGATTAATTCTATAGCAATGCTGGCCTCACCCCTGGGGTGCACTGATATGGAGATTGAGATTGGGCATGGTGGACAAGCCTGTAATCCCAGCACTTGGGAGGTTGTAAATAGGAGGATCACTAGGAGTCCGATCTACACAGTGAGACCCTGTATACCCTGTCCTGAATACAAAAAAAAGACTAATTTAATTTCTATAAATTAATTTTATAAAGCTATAGTCAGAGTTAAAGAACCTAATATGCAAATAGTCCTAATATTTGATAGTTCTTACTGTATAATAGAGTTCTAACATTTAAATTATGGTCCAAGAACCACTGACGTGAAAATCACTAAAGAGCAGGGGAATTTTTTTTAAGTAGCAAAAGAAGACTCCTGGGTTCTAACTGGGGGCAGCAGAACCTGTGGTACAGCTCAGAGGCTTTGTTTGTGGTGAACACTCTGGGTGATAGTTCTCTGGTCTCTGCTGTAAGAGATGAGAGTGACTGTCCTCTCCTGTACAGTACTAAAGACAATGAAAGAGTATAGGTGTCAGACATGGACACAGGATGTTAGCAGTTACAGCATGGAAACAGAAGAGTACTACACAGTGGTCTTCAACCAGTTGACCTACATCTACTACTTTTTTTTTTTTTTGGCAGAACCGGGGATTGAACTCAGGCCCTTGTGCTTGCCAGGGAAGCACTTATTCCACTGAGCCATCTCCCCGGCCCCCTAAATAAATATCTTTGTTTTTATTTTGTTTGCAGTACTGGGAATTAAACTCAGGACCTTGCACTTGCCAGGCAAGTGCTTATTCTACTGAGCTATCTCCTACATCTCCTTCTAAGGAGAACTAAAATTCTTTATTAGAGCCTATATTGCTTATTTCCTTTAGGTGAAAACTAATCTGTTTTTACTTCTTAGAATCCTGAGCAGAGACCCACTGCAGATGAACTTTTGGATCGCCCCCTTCTCAGGAAACGCAGGAGGTAAAGTACAGAGGTCACTTCATTGTCTTTCTAGAGATGGTTGACTGTTAGAGGGTGTAGGAGAATATGACAAGAAAGAGTAGTATAGTTGGGGTTAGGCTGGGAGTGCAGCACACACCTGTACTCTCAACACTTGGGATGCTGAGGCAGGAGGATCTTTGCAAGTTCAAGGCCAGCATGGACTGTGTATGAGATCCTGTTAAAGGCTGATGTTTCTCAAGTTGGCTACTCTGATGCAGTTTTTTCCTAGCATGTCAGCATTTCTTGCTCCAGTGGAGGTATTAACTTTAGCTTCTTAACTTTCTCTTTAATTTTTTTTTTTTTTTTTTTTTTTTTTTTTTTTTTTTTTTTTTTTTTTTTTTTTTTTTTTTTTTTTTTTTTTTTTTTTTT
>PVKA01044270.1:0-16271 GCA_004027165.1 Ctenomys sociabilis | reverse complement strand
GTACAAGGTGCATACATGATATTATATTTACAGATATTATTTTAGCAGATATCTCTTATCAGTGAATTAAGAGTGTAGCTGCTTACTTATCTTATTTTTTTATACCTGAATTATATCAAAAATTCAATAATTATTTTCTTAGTGGATGACCATAGTACTAGAAGCCGACATAATATCCTGTCCAACCACCATTAGTGCAAATCTTGCCTCTCCTAGAATTATGTAGAAACCCAGCGTTATCTATCCCAACTGTACTGTCTATACACACACATCATGATATTTTCTTTTTACACCCCTTCCTTTGTCTACACCTGTCAAAGGTGAGCACTCTATTGACATTCAACTAACTTAGGTGCTTGAACTCGACCCCACAATCCAACACAGTCCAGCGTTCTACAACAATAGTGAGTTATCCGAAGATGTTGTCGACCACAGCCATTTACAGCTCAGCTTAATATTATGGCCCCATGATGTATACTTCATTTTTATACTTTTCTGCTGGATGGTTAAGACCTAGATAGATTAAGACTTATATACTAACACATGAACTTTATATTTCCTATGTGGTCAGTGAAGTCCTCTCAGGGTTTATCTTGTAGTCCTGTACATTATTCTCTAGATCCTTTGTCTGTGTCATCCATGTGGATGAGTCACGGCCAATGCTTGACCAGATTGCTCTCTGTGAGAGCCTGAGAGAAAGCTTTCTCTCCCCAGGCACACTATAGATCATCAGTCTCTTTCCTCTGTGGCTCCATAATCTCCTTGATCAGAAAATTTGGGGCACAACTGAGTTTCATGATGTTACAGTACAGGTTCACCTATGTCCTAAGTCTTCACTGACCTTGAAAGGCTAGGGCCAAAATGTTGGCTGGCCTTGTGACTCTTCTATTTCTCCAGTTTTGATCTGTGAACTTAGGTTGTTAACCATCCAGAAGAAAAGCTCATTAGTATCCTGCAGCATATGCCATTCTCTTTGCCTTATCTGACTCAATTGATTTTACTTGTTGTATGTTTCCTTTTGTATTTCTGCTTTTCGCTTGTTATACTAGGGAGACTATATGATATTTACACATGTGTGTCTGGTTTTATTTCACTTATAAGTATATGTTCAAGGGGCATCCACTTCAGTATAAGTGCTTCGAACTTATCATTCTTAATAGCTGAGTAATACTCCATTACTGAGTAATACCACATCTTTTTCAACCATTCCTCATGTGATGGACGTCTTGGTTGTTTCCAAGATTTTGCTATCACATATTGCGCTGCTATAAACATAGGTACACATATATCTCTATGATACAATGTATCCAGATCCTTTGGGAAAATTCCCAGTAGGGGGATAGCCGGCTTGAATGGGATTTCTAGTCCTACTCTTTTGAGGAGTCTCCACACTGACCTCCACAATGGTTGTACCAGTCTACATTCCCACCAGCAGTGGGAATTTAAATTGGTGAATTGAGTCCATTTTCATTGATGGTAATAATTGAGATTTGTTGACTTACAATTGACATGTTATTTACCTGCTATTATTCACTGCTTTTTGTCCTTTGTTTAATTGTTTGTCCTATTTAATGGTTTCCTTCTGTTCTTGTAGTGGTGTTCTGATCATTTTTGGTCCTTCTCTAGAACATCTTTCAGTAGTTTGTGTAGAGATGGCTTTGTCATCCTGAAATTCTTTAGTTGTTCTTTGTCATGGAAGCATTTCCGTTCTCCATCAAAGTTGACAGAGTGTTTTGTAGGGTACGGTAATATGGGCTGGAGTTTGTTTTCATAGAGGACTTGAAGTACTCTGCTCCATTCTCTTGGCTTCATGGTTTGTGAAGAGAAGTCAGCTGTATTTCTGATGGGTTTTCCTTTGAATGCGATCTTTTGTCTATTGGCCATATTGTTCTTGTGCTGGATTTCTGGGATCTTGACTATTATATATCTTGGTGTGCTTTAATTGGGTTGAAGCTGTTTGGCATTCTATATGCTTTGGTTAACTAACTGAATGCCAGATTGTTTCCTCATATTTGGGAAATTTTCTGCTGTTACTTCTGCCCATTTTCTTTTTATTTCATTTGTATTCACTCCGTCTTTCCTACCGATGTCGATTAGTCTCCCACTGTTCATCTTTGCATCGTCTTGCAGGTAATGAATTAATTTTCTTGTATCCTATTTTTTAAAAGAGACCTTTCCCTACCTTTTCACTGGATGCACTGTCTTCTTCTAGATATTAAACTTTATTTTCCTTTTCACTCAAGTAGTTTTGCAGACTTGTGGTTAAGATTTTAAGTTCCTCTATATCCTTTGACTCTGCTTCATGTGATGTATTTCTTTCCTGTATTGCCCATATGAATAATCCATCATTTTTCTAATCTTTATTTTTTATCAATGTCTTCTTCAGAAGCAGTTATTAATTCTTTTATTGCAGAGTTTTTTTTTTTTCAGATTCGGTTTCCTCCAAATTAATTCTGCTCTGAGATCCTCTATACCTTTCTGCTGTTGTTTCTTTACTACTGATGCTATTAATTCAAATATTCCAACTGAGCTTGTGTCCTGTGTACTTGTCCTGGGTGGGTTCTAGGCTTGAGATTGCATTTTTTTTTCCTTGTCTTTATCATTTCATATAGCACTGACGCCTCACCTTTGGTGTAGAGCTTTGTTGCAATTATAACCTTTGCACCTAATGAAATGCGGGTGCAGATCTATTAAGTTTGAGTTTATCCTGTTATTTCTGTCTTGTGTCTAGCTATTGTGTTCAGCTCCTTCCTGCTGTAGCCCTTGGAAACGGACCTGTTGTGCTCCTCTGGTGCAACAATGAACCTGTTGTGCCCCTCTGTTGTGCCTCTGACCCCGGAGCACAGGGGAGCTCAGAAACTTTCTCACACACTAGCTGAGCCTGAGTTTGAGCTGGATCTGGAGGTCCCAAGAGCATCACAGAAGTTCTCACTCACTCGGCCCACTTGAGGGTGTGGGGTTGGAGGGATGGAAGGTTTTTGAGGACATGGAAGAGTGACTCACATGGGGTACCTGGGTTTTGGTCCAGAGAGGTCCTCTGGGTGCAGGGAATCTGGAAACTCTCTCACACACTCGCTGGGCCTGGCTGGGCTGGATCTGGGGATTCCAAGTGTGACACAGATTTCTCACCTGGTGGGCTGGGTGCGGGGTCTCCGGAGACCCTCATGTCAGGGACTGGCCTGGGTTTGATCCGGGGGTATTCAACCAGTGCAGGAGAGCACAGGAGCTCACCCTCCACACTCTCTGGGCCTGAAATTGGGCTGGATAGAAGTGGTGGAGGTTTCCGAAGAGAGTGAGAGAGTGGGACTGAAAGTTGCTGTATTATTTTTTTAATCATGGTTAATTGGAATTATGTATGCCTCACTTATGTCAAATTCTTTTTGCATGTCAGGGAACTTTTCTGTTGTGACATCTGTGAACAAGTTTTTTTTTTTTTTTTTTTTTTTTTTTAATATATCATTTGTTCTCTTTCCTGCTTTTTCCTTGACTCCAAATAATCTTACTTATGTTCTTGTCCTTTTCATTACCTAGTAGCTGCTGGAATGATTTTTTCATTATGCTTTGCTATTTTAAAGAAATATTTCTTTTCATGAGTATTTCTGCCAAGCCTGTTTTCTATATCTGAGATCCTTTCTTCACACTGGCTCATTATGCTGTGGATCATTTCAATGGAACTTTTAGCCTCCTTGATATCTGCTTGCATTTGTTGTATGGATTCCATTTCTTTCCTATGTTGGGCATTCGTGGTTTTCATCATTTTTCTAAGCTCTTCTACTTTTTAAAATCTGAATCTGCTTTGCAGCTATACATGGTTTTCATTGTGGTAACCATCTTTATAGTTATCTGGAAACATTTCTTATTTGATTTTTTTTTCTAGAGCCTCATTCATTTACTTTATCATTACCACTTCAGAAAGGTCAGATGGGGTGGCTTTCAGAATGTCTTGCCTCATTGTCCCTGGGCATAGCATTGCATGTTGTTCATGTGTGCTATCATCCATCCATCTATCTATCTATCTATCTATCTATCTATCTATCTATCTATCCATCTTGTTTAATTCTTGGGTTGATATTTGTAAATTGTGAATTGCCTTATCTTTAGTATGTAGAACCTTTAAGAAATGATTACTTCTCAATAATTTCTTCCAGGTGTAGATGTTTTTTGGATTCTGAGTCTCTTGCAAGATCCCACATCTTCAATTTAGCTGCCTACTTGGGCCAACCTGTTTCTTTGGCACTGGTTTACAGTATTAAACTTTAAGCAAGCTCAGTTTTGCTATACCAAGAAGAACAGCTGATTAGAATCATTATGTCACTTTCATTAAAATGTTCCAATTGTCATTAACAATAACATCAAATAAGCCCAGAATAACATCAGCCCAGAAAATGATAAACTGAGGTAATAATTCAATTATTATCTTTAACCATTTGAACTAGATTTCTGGTTATATAACAAAATACAAAACAAGTCAAAAAACTTTATGTGGTGAAGAAGCCCTCAATATTCCAGTTTTACCCTCAGGTAAGAAAATTTTAAAAGGGTTACAAAAAAAAAAAAAAATAGAAGAGGAAAAGATTAGAAACCAGGTTGGAGGACTGAGGGGATCACACAAACTTTGGGAAACTGATGAAGAAGATGGGAGAGAAAGGTTGAAAGGAGAAATAGAAGGAAGAACAGAAAATAACCACAAAGAAACTAGAAAACACATTTATACTCAAAAACAAGATCAAACAATGAAGGAGAAAAAAAGAAGAGACACAGAGAAAAAAGCACATCCCCTTAGAGATTTGTCTCTGCTGTCAGTGGTAGACAATGTGTGAAAATAGACTCTAGAATCATGGTGATTTATCTCAGCAAGCCAATAGCAGCTTTGCAGTAGGGCAGTGGGTGCTCTGAGCAAGCCTGCGCCTTTGTTTCTTCTGAAATTCATGCTGGTTTCTGGCCATGAGGCTGGGACAAGACCAGTTCATCTTATAGCTGTTAGCACACTTCCCATGGGTTTGAGCTCAGATGTGAATAGCTAGTTGGACCCAGCAGTTTCTCTCAGTTCTGAGCTCAGCTAGCTGTTTTGGAAGGTGGATCCTGGCCAGCTGCCCTCTCCCCTGAGACATCTAGTCTACTAGCACATCCCTCACCTTCACTCTCTCCAATTGAATTGGGCTTCAATTCCTGATTCAAGTTCTTCCTGGGTCCAGGGTGATCTATTTTCTTCCTTATTCTCTTCCTCACATTGCTGTATTCCAGTGTCTGGAACTCTCCAAGAGGTCCTTTCTCTGCCGCTTACCACTCTACCATCCATGTTTTCATTTTGATGTTTAATTATTTGATCCATTTTGATTTTAGTTTAGTTTATGGTGAGATATATGTATGTATCTAGGTTTAATATTTGCTATGTGGAAAGCCAGTCTTCCCAAAAGCATTTATTAAAGAGGTATTTTTCATTTTATTTTAAAGAAGAAAAAGACAAAAACCAAATAACAGGAAGACAAAAACAGCATTAAACCTTAATTGTTTTCCTTGGAGGGTTTCTTTCTTTTAGTGAAGGTGCTTGGCACGTTTTCAAAGATAAGATGTCTGAGTGTATTTGGAGTTTTTTGCTTTTTCTATTTTGGTCCATTGATCCTTAAGTTTGGTTTTTATTTTGTTTTGCCGGTACCATTGTTTAAATCATAGTAGCTTTGTAGTATAATGCCATGTCAGAGATTGTGATGCCCTTTGCTTTGCTTTTGTTGTCCAGGATTCCTTTTATTATTCTAGATCTCTTTTGGCTCCATGTGAATTTTATGATTGTTTTATATATATGATTGTTATCTCTCCCTCTTGGATTGTTGCCTTAACAAGCATTCAGTAACCTCTTTGTCTCTTCTGATCAGTGTTGACTTGAAATCTACTTTGCCTGTACACAGCATAGCTACCCCTGCTTCCCTCTGGCCTTATGACATATGAAGTATTGTTTTCCATCATTCGACTTTCATCCTATGCATTTATTTTTGAGTTAGTATTGCTTATGTGCAGCATATTGTTGGATCTTGTTTCTTGATCCATTCTGCCAACATGCTTCTTTTGATTGGTGAATTGAGACCATTTACAATGATGGCTGTAGTTAATATTATTGACTTGTGCTACTTTCCTTTGCTAGTTTTCTTTTTCCCCATCTGTCTAATTGCTTCCTTTGCCCAGTGGTACCATCTCACTTTGATCCTGTCTTTGCACATCTGTTATGTACTACTGATTTTCACTGTTTTATTGTCCCTGTGTGACTCTTCCTGTGACATGATATAGACTTCCTTCAACCACCTTGTGCATACTATGACCTAGATCTGTGTTTATAGTTGGGGCACATCTTTCTGAGAGGCAGGCTTCCAATTGCTACCAGGTCCCTCTGGACAGATGACAAAGAGGCACTATTCTATTTCACATACAGTGTTCTAAACTCAGTTATCTTCTTCTTAAATTGATTCAACCAATGTGGGCCATCTAGGAATCAGATAAGGTTGCATCTCCTTTGCTAAGTTTTAAAATCTTAGACTACAGACTATTCTACATTTTCACATTTGTCTTCCTTCTTAGTTATGGTCTTAATCTTGGTACTACTAAAATTCAAATCAACTGTTTTAATAACAATCCTGACAGACACAGCACTGACCTTGAGTTTCTTAACAGCATGGATTTCAATCTCACTTTTGCTTTTATAGCACTTACTTTGAAGTACTAAGTATTTATTATTATTATGTTCATTTTTAGGGAAGGGTCTACAAGATGTTCAGGGCCTCACTATTAGATTGCACTCATAGTGATCCACTTGTTTACAGCTTTCCAAGAGCTGGGATTACAGGTGTGTGCCACCATGCCCCGTCTCAGTTGCTGTCTGAGCGCACCCCAGGGGCTAAGTATTTATTATTAATGTACCAATCTTTCCAATTTAAAAAAAAAGAAGATAGAATTTTGCCATTTCAGTTTTATCTCTCTATTAAACTTCTTTCAATGTTTCTGCCTTTGTTTCCAGGCTGACACTCCTAGATTTTGCATTAGAGAATGTGGAAGAAAGAGAGAAGGAAGAGAATCTTAGAGAGAAGGTGTTGTGAGAAACTAAGAGAACCTTGGTGAAGATTGGGGAAGGTAGTTGCAGCATCTGAATAGAATAGCTGAGTAAGAATCATGTTGCTAAGATTTGGAAATTTCACTTGTATATTGAGAACTTCAGTAGAAAGAACACAGATATGGGAGATGCAGTTTGAAAAGATTTCTTAGTTGCCTAGCTGTGCAAGCAATTTGGGCTCTAAGTTTGTGTTATTGCGAGCCTTCATAAAAGTGTCACAGATTTGATAAAAATACAGATGATGCAGTACAACAATGAAAATGGAGACACAAATAATTGTCACACAACATACACCTGAGCCCAGAAAGCACTGTTACCCAGTGGAAGTACCTTTAGGTCTTCATGGAGTGAATTGCAGCTGCTCCATAGGTCAGGGAGTGCGGTCAGATGATTCTGTGGTGTTTGATTTGGAAAGAGTAATCTTGCTTTCAAAAACCTTCACACTCAGAAGATAATTATTCCATACTAGTAAAGTTATTTCATTAGGACAGTTTCTTGACAAGATTATTAGAGAGTGAGTTTAGATGCCAATGTGTGAAAAACATGAAATAAATTGATCCATTTGAGGAGATTACTCAAGGTCTTCTGATTAAATTATACTTGCAAATAAATGATTTCAAATTTAATAGAGTTGGTATGGGCTTTGTGAGCACCTGTGCTTATTTTGTTATGCATGATGTTTAGTTAATATGTGCACCTGCCTCTGGTGTAGTTTCATTATGGGGATAAAACTGTATTAACTTAGCAAGGAATGAGCATTCTTAGTGTTTTTTCCCTAGCAGATGCATCTAATCACTCAGTAACTAAATATATGGTGCACATTGTGGACTTTGGGACAGAGCCTTGATCATTGCGAGGGGATTTTTTTTGTCATAAATTAATTTTTTTCACTGTGATGTGAGCAACTTTGCTGGAAAACACACTTAAGAAAGCATTTGAAATATAAGACCAAGAGTGTAATGATGTCATTTGTATCATAAGCAATTCATGCAGGAATTTTCATCATGATAAGTGGTGGGTAAAAATTGAGAATTATCTCACCTTACCTTCAATCATATTCATAGTAACCACCTCACTACTGAAACCAAGCAGATATACCAGCTGGATTCATTTGTAAGATACTAGGTTTCAAAAACCCAATTACAATTTTTATGTGTGTTGTAGTGGGAATTGAACCCAAAGCTTTCATGCTGTGTTGTATCCTCAACCCTTTCTTAGTATTTTATGTTGAGATAGGGTCACACTAAGTTGCCAAGTTGCCTTGAACTTGCAATCTTTCTACCTCAGCCTTCTAGGATTATGGTTGTGTATCACAGTCCCTGGCTTTATTATTATTTTTTTGAGATGAAAAGAGAAGAATGAAAATATCTAGCAGGATAATTGTATTGACATTTAAAACATTCTCCTAGGAAAATGATGCAGATAGCACTTTGTTGAGGAATTAATTTAATGCTTTGACAAATATCTGTTTCTGAACTGCTTGATGTTGCTATTCTTCTGCTCTGCTCTGCCTTTTCAGTGTTGAATATTGGGTTTGTAAAATGCAAAGGCTGGGTTGGCAAGATAGCTCAGCAGACTAAAGCACCTGCTTAGGCAGAACACAGTGACTGGGGTTTGATTCCCAGTGCGCCATGTGGGTCCCACCCCTGGGGCTTGCTGAGATTGAGACTGGGTGTGGTGGTGTGTACCTGTAATCCTAGAATTTGTGAAGCTGAAAACAGGAGAATCACTATGAGTCAGTTCTATGTAGTGAGACTCTGTAGATGCTATAGACCCCACACTAAATAAAAAATAAATATATAAATAAGTAAAAATGCAAAAGCTGAAATATCTAGAGTTCTTAGACTTCTGCTGCCCAACATGGTAGCCATTAAACAGAGGGGCCATTAGATACTTGGATTATGGATGATTTGACTTGAGATGAGTAGTCTGTATAAGACACACACTAGAGTTCAGAGACATTACTTGAACAGAGGGTGTATCTCTTTCCTATTTAAAGAACTATTTTTATTTCTATCTGTATATTAAATTAATAATATTAATGGAATATTTGATTAAAATAAACTCATGTTTCTTCTTTTTGATATGGTTAAGAGAAAATATAACATAAGATATGTCACTTGCCTTTGTTTCTATTGAGCTGCACTGCTTTAGATAAATCATCAAAGGACTGAGAAGTTTAGCGATAACATTGGTTTGAATTTCATTGAATTTAGGGACCTCATAACTTTGTTTGTCCAAGGCAACCTGATACAAAGAAGCTCCTTGAACACTGTCCAGTGGATCTACAGTATCCTGGATCTGCAATGTTCCCTAAGGCCATGAGTGTAAAGTTTGGTTGCCACATGAGGGGCTATGGAATGGTGGGGAGCCTTCAGGAGGCTGCCACGCTGTGAACTTGGCATAGAAGGAAGCCAGTCCTTGGCTTTGCACTCTCACAGGGGATACCCGGAACTCTAATATTTTATCAGAGAAGAAAACACATGGACATGTTACTTTTTTCACTCTCTCTAAGGTACTGATATGAGAATTTGCTTTTCAGTCTTTCATGACTGATGAGGATTTTTGATAAGTTAACCATCAAGACCACATTCCAGGGGAGAAATGTGATCTTACTAAAATCCAGGAACAGTAAAAATTTCAGCCTCTGTTGTGAAGATGCTTTTGAATTCAAGGTCAGAGATCCATGTTAAAGATTTTGCTTGGGTGCTTATCAATTGTCTGTGTTTTCCAGTAATAAATTATATTTCTGAGATACAAGAATACACTAGCATATTTATAAAAAAGGGAAACTTAATAATAGCAGTACAATCCTTCCACATAGCTACTGTGGTAAAAAGTACCATGTTTCTCTAATTAAAACGCATAAGTTCAGTAGCCATAATTGTCAGATGTTTCATGCATTTTTCCCGTTATGGCCTCATATGTGTAAGATATTGAGATCTTATTACATTTCTATCTATTGATACATACAATAAGGTTGAATATGTATTTATTTTGTCATAGTTTTCAAGGGGAAATACGTATATAATACTTACACAATTGAGATCTTGCCAAACAGGTTCATTTTTGCCTTTTTCTCTCCCAAATACTGGCCGCAGTAGAAACCTAAGCTATCCCTGTTTCCAGTTCTTCCACCACTCTATATTATTATTGTCAATTGTAATATATATTATTTAATAGAGTTTTATATAGTGGCTGATAACTCTTTGCAATTTATTTCACTAACATTACTACACATTTACACAGCTGTCCTCTTTCATGTGTTACTAAATAGCTTCTGTTAATATTTAATATTTCTTTCATCTTTTCCAGCACCTTAGACAATGTCACAGGTTATTATAAAGTAAAACCACCAGTTCCCTTAGCATCTGTCCTCCCTCCTTCAGGGCACTGTGCAGCTCCACTGAACAACACCACTTTTTTATATTCTCACACTTGATAGCATGTTAGGTTCAACCTCAGGTTCCGTGTACACTGTGACTGCAGCACTGAGAATCTGTTCCTATTCACTGTTGGACCTGGTAGTGAGACTCACTTTCCACAGAAGCCTGAGCAGTTTTGCAGAATGCACTTCTGTAAACTTGATGAGCTGTGCCTAGGTATGGTGTAGTATCCGGTGCCAACACACAATTTGTCATTAAATGACCACAGCTCTCCACACGTGCTGTTTTTGTAAATTGCACCTGAATGAGAATTTTTGCCTACATGAGACTTGGAAATAATGTGACTTAGAGAAAAAAGAAAATCATTTCCCAACATCTATAATAGGAGAACTCAGATCATAATCAATTTCTTTTACTGTGAATCATCTTGTGATAAAAGCAGTGCACAGGTCACTGTATGGAACATTGGATGACAGACACACTTTCTTGGGTGAGAAGAAACCTCAGGGTTATTTTAATTGGCATTTTTTGAATGACCACTGATATTGAATAGTTTTCATATATTTATTTGCTGTTTGTATTTCTTCCTCTGAGAAGTGTATATTCATCTCAGATGTTCATTTTTGAAGTGAATCTTTGAATTTTGAAATTTGGGGAACTGAGTTTTAAAATTCCTTTATGTCACAGATAGAAGTTCTTTGTCTCAGGAACAATGAGCTTTAATTTTTTCCCCCTGATTTCTGGGTTTTCTTTTTACTCTGTTAGTAATGTCTTTTAACAAGCAAAAGCTCTAAAAAAAGATGAGATCCCAGGTATTGCCTGCTTGAAGAATTTCCTTTGCAGTTTGGTTTTTGTTCATGAACTTGCTTCCTACCTCATGTATACTCTAGTAGATTTAGTGTTTCTGTTTTAATATTTAAATCTGTGATCCATTCTGATTTTACATTAGATTATAGTTTGATTTTAGATTATATTTGATTTTAGATTATAGTGGTGGATGTATCTAATTTTATAAATTCTGGAGGGGCTGTGGAGAAAAAGAAACCCCTCCCCACTGTTAGTGGGAGTATTGACTGGTATAACCACTATGGAAATCTGTGTGGAGAGTCCTCAAAAAACTAGGAATAGAGATCCTTCTGTTCTCCTCCTAGGTATCTTTCCAGAAGAACTAATAGCATACCACAGCATACATGTATACCCATGTTTATAGCAGCTCAATTTGTCATAGATAAATCTTGGAAGCAACCCAAATGCCCATTAACTGACAAATGGATAAAAAAGATATGATATTTTTATATAAAAATACGTAGCTATAAGGAAAGATAAATTCAAGGCTTTTGTAGGTAAATTGATTCAATTAGAGATCCTACTCCTAAGTGAAATAAATCAAACCCATATGTACAAACATTATATTGTCCTCCCAGTATAAGAACCTGAAAGTAGAAATAAAATACGAAAGGAACAATAGATGCTATGAAAGGGAAAGAAACTGCTTAAAGGGAAGGGGCAATTTGGATGAGGGAAAGGAGAAAAAAAGAAAGAAGGAAGAGAAAAAAATATATATATATATACACAGGATACCTTGGATAATTGTACTGCTGATCTCTACCTGTCTACTGAAAGAACAAATAATGCTTATTTTTTCCTCTTTTAATTTGTTTTGACCAATTTTGCATGCTTATGTCTGGTAATCTGAACAACTAATTTAAAGCAATAATGTGCAGTATAACAACCATTGTTGAATCTCTATCATTTTGTTTAGTGAAATTCTGTATCATTTCTAATGTTTTTAAAACTATTTGTTATTCTCTTTAAAAGTAAAAATAATGAAAGAAGGAAAGAAATAGTGGAGTTATGTGCCAACTGTGATTCTGAATAAATTGTTTTAATTCCACTGAGGGGAAAAATAAGATGAATTTAAGGAAATCTTTGAAATTAGTAAAGAGATTCAGTTGACTGAAATTTGTGAATGCAGTGTGAGTAATAAGTAACAATATGATGAATATTAAGTAAAGAATTTTGCTTTGATAATAGTTAGATTGATGTTTATATCATAAGGTTTGTTGAACTTTATACATTCTCCCTCATAAAAATACTGTATTAGTTGGACTTAGCATGGAATAAGGAATCTTCCGTTAGCTAAAATATGTATTCCAAAATAAGTCAAGATAAGGTAATATAATTCTGTCATTAAATGATACCACTTAAAAAGGTTACTTTATGCATCAAGATTACATGTGTGCTTCTGGAAATACTTTTAACTGTACTTTTTCTTTCTTGTGTTTATTGAAAGAGAAAAACAATAAGATCTGTTGTGTCTCCTTTTTCTTTTTTTGCTTCCATATGAAATAACCAAGGTGAAGTACATTTAAAATCTTTTTGGTGCTTGCAAAAAAAAAAGAGTCCAAAGTTTTCAGGGTATGACTTTTATTTGTGTTCCATTTTTATTTACATAATTGCTTGTTTGTATTAGCTTTATGGAACATTTTGTATTTTTGTTTCGAAGTTATTTTTCATTCATGGTTATATTCAATAGGCGTTGCACTGAATAATTTTCACACATTACATAATTTTCTCAAAAGTTAATATTACCATTTTAGAATTGAGAGGGAAGAATCGAAAGAGCCCTGATCCTCTCCAGTGAGCTGAATGTACAAAGCTGGAGGCATAAACAATGCTACGTAACTTTCAGATTGCACATAATCACTTCAGTCCACAGGCTCACCTTAGCCAGGAATAGACACCCTCCTCCTTCAGCTACATGCCTGACTTTCTACACTAGATGATAAAAAAGATTGGAGGAAGGGATACTTAAGCTGTGTTTCACAATCCCTGTACATAGAGCAGAACCTGGGGTAATCAAATTTATAGATGAGGGAGCTGACGATGTGGCAATGAGATACCACTGGCTATCACTGATATTAAGGCTGGTTTTAATCTTTCCCACACACATTTCTTCAAACGTCAAAAACTTTGAAATCTTCCCATACTTAGAAAGATTACTTTCTAAGAGTAGTAGGCCTCCATTTCCATGCTGCATGCTTTTAACCTCCAGCAAGCAGGAAGCACATTTATGCCAATCTCAAGGAGTGGGCTATGTCATAACACAGGAAGGAACCGATGTGGGTGTTTCTTTCTGAGGTGCCAGAGTGAGCTGCAGTGCCTTTCCCAACTATACTTCTCAGTTGTTAGTGATGCTGATTAAAGCCAGCCTCGTACCACACACAGCACTGCTGCAGTGTTGAGCTCTTTTCTGCAAAGCCAGAAGACACGTCCTTGGTGCCTCCCCTGACACACCATAACTGATAGACCATCTGATATAATTAAATGACATTGCAATGGGAAGGACAACACAGTGACTGACAGAAGTGCTCTCATTTGTTTCAGCGTTGGTTTCAAGTTACATGTCATAAATCCTGCCCAGTGCTTAGTTTTACAACTTAGATGTGTAAAAATTATCATAGCTTATTGCAACATCAGCAAGAAAAATACCCTGAAATATGTCCCCACCACACTAAATCTCTTTTCAGAGTAACAGACACAAATTAAAAATCAAATCTATACTTTAAAAATAGTTTCTCAAATTATTTACTTTTGCCTTTTGAGACAGGGTTTCACTATGCTCTGGTCTTGGACTCACTTTGTATTGCAGAGCGCAGCATTGATAGCTTGCACTGCCTCTAATAATTTATTTTTATTGTCTTCCTACATGTTATAAAAACATCCCCATAAGTATCAGTCATTTCATAATAGCTAATTGCAGGAATGGTATAAGGATGTTGCTCATCAGGACAAAAGGTTTCACTTTTACAGGTGTGATCTAGGTTTTGGGTCCTAGAGAAGTCTAATAGTGTCAAGAGACAGGTAGGGGTTATCTGGAGAAAGAATGGATTTACTGTTCAATTTTTCTATGTGCTTCTGTACACACATTTAATATAATGCATTTTAATATTTAACAATATGAAAAAGTCAACCTTGCTAAAATCTCATTTATATTACAAGTGATGCTAGAATCATGTACTTAGGTTGAATAGAGTGAGTCAGAAAATTTCCCAGTTGTTGGAGAGGAATCTCAGGGTTTTCAGTTAATTTTTTTTTTTTTTTATTTTTGTTAACAGATTGAACTCAAGTCCTTGCACTTCCTAGGCAGATGCTTAGATCACCAAGCTACTTCTCCAGTCCCTGTTGATGTTAAATATGAGTTTTCCTAGATTCTGGGAAAATTACAAAAGACAAAAGATAATAAGTTGCTATGCTATTAACATTCATAATTTCATTTAATTATGCCAGTAACCTTGCAGGAAAGTGTATTAGTTTGCAGACCAAGTGGATTAAAGAAGGGAAATTTATTTCCTTAAACACCATGATCGAAGTGTGGGGAGATTTGGTTTCAACCAGATGTCTCTTCTGTATCTCTTATAGATGGTTACTCTCTCACACAACTTCTTTCTGTGAGTGTGTGTGTGTGTGTGTGTGTGTGTGCGTGTGTGCACACATACCTGCCTGCCTGCATGGTCCCATCTACCAAGTATACAAGTCTGGTTTCTCCATATTGCTAATAACACTTTTTTTGATGTTATATAATTTTATCTATTTTTTAATTTAATTTTATTTTATTAAAGAACAAATAGCAATGAGAGAGTTTCAAATCAAATTAGTAGGACAGATTCAATAATTTATACATTGCATATTGTTTTCATAGTGGTATTTTGTTGTACAAGGTGCATACATGATATTCTATTTACAAACACTATTAGAGAAGATGCCTCTAATCAATGAATTAAGAGAATGTAGCTGTGTAGCTATCTTTTTTTAAAGCTGAATTATAGTACAGTTTCAATAATTACTATTTTTTACATTGTTATCTTCCTAGTGGTTATCCATAGTACAAGAACCTGAAAGGATATCCTGTCCAAATACTATTAGTGCAAATCTTTTTTTTTTTTATAGAATTATACAAAAGTACTGCATATTTATCCTAACTGCACTGTTTATACAAACACAGAATGGTTCTTCCTTTGTATCCCCATTTTTTTGTTTAGTCCTGTCAAAGATGGGTATTCTATTGTAATTGAATTATTATAGGTACTTGAATTCAGTGAAACAATCCAACACAGTCCAGCAGTCTACAATATTAGTGTGTTATCTGAAGAAGTTGTTGACTACAGCCATTTACAGCTCAGTCTTATTTTACATACCTCGTTTTTATACTTTTCTGCTGGATGGTAAAGACTGAGATAGAGCAAGACCTATATAACAAAAAATGTAACTTTTGTACCTGAGAAGGTCAGTCAAGTCCCCTCATTGTTTATCCTGTAATCTCATACCTCACCCTGTAAATCCTTTGTCAGTGTCAGCCATTAGGATGAGTCATGGCCATTGCTTGACCACTTTGCTCTTTGTGAAAGCCTGAGGGAAAGTTTTCTCTCCATGTGAAAACTTTTTCTTCTCCTTAGACACACTATAGATCATCAGTCACATTCCTCTGTGGCTCCATAATCTCCTTGATCAGAAAATTTGGAGCACAACTGAGTTCTATGATGTTACAATATAGGTTCTCCTATGTCCTGAGTCTTCACTGATCTTGAAAGGCTAGGGCCAAAATGTTGGATGACCTTGCAGCCCTTCAATTTCTCTAATTGTTCATCTGCAAACTTAGGTTGTTAACCATCCAGAAGAGAAGCTGATTATTACCCTGCAACATATGCAGTTCAGTTTACACTATCTGATGAAATTCTTTTTAATTGTTACTATATCTTTCTTTTTTTTTTTTTTTTTTTTTTTTT
>PVKA01044269.1:0-16276 GCA_004027165.1 Ctenomys sociabilis | reverse complement strand
TTTGTTGTTGGTTGATTTCCTTATGATACCCATTCTTTCTGGAGTGAGATGGTATCTCAATGTTGTTTTATTTGCATTACATGAATGTCTAGCGATGTGGAGCATTTTTTCATATATTTATTCACTTCTTTAATTTCATCCTCTGAGAAGTGTGTATTCATCTCAGATGCCCATTTCTGAATTGGGTCTTTAAATTTGAGGGCCCCGTTATATCTTAGTTCTTTATATATTCTAGACAGTAGTCCTCTGTCTGATTGCTTATTAGTTAGGATTTTTTCAAAATTTGTGGGTTGCCTTTTCACTCTGTTGACAATTTCTTTTGACCTGCAGAAGCTCCTTAAGAAGAGTTGATCCCAGGTGTTGATTCTTTCAAGTGCTTCCCGTGTGATCATAAAATTATGTCATAAACCTTACTTTAGTCATTGGAAGCATAAAGTGACCTAAAGTGGTGGACAGTGTGTTTCAGATTCAGCCTCAATATCTGATTTCTTGCTGCAAGCAAACTTAAAATTTTACTTTGCTCAAAAATTCAGAGGAGTTTATCTTTTTATAGCTGAGTAGTATTTCCTTGTATAAAAGTACCACATCTTTTTATCTATTCCTCAGTTGATGGGCATTGGAGTTGTTTCCAAGATTTAGCTATGACAAATTTTGCTGCTATCAACATGGGTGCACATATATCATTGCAGTATGAGGTTTTCAGTACTTCTGTAAAAATATCCATAAAGGGAATAGCTGGATTAAGTGGGACTTCTATTTCCAGGTTTTGTTTGTTTGTTTGTTTGTTTTGAGGAATCTGGACACTGATTTCCACGGTAGTTATACCAGTCCATGCTTGCACTAAGAGTGGAGAGGAGTTCCTTTTTTGCTGCAAACCCTCCAGCAATTGTTATTGACTGACTTCTGGATGGCAGCCATTCTTTCCAGGATGAGATGGAATGTCAGTGCTGTTTTAATTTGCATTTATTTGAAGGAAACAATATGCAATATAACAGCTACTGTTGAATTCCTGTCACTTCGTTATTGGAATTCTGTACTGTTTCTAATTTTCTTTTACTATTTTTTATTTTCTTTAAAAAATTTCAGATAAAAAGTTTTTAGTGTCATCATTCAATGTTATACTGTTTCAATTACCCATAGATGGCCACAGAGGAAAGTGATCGATGATGTAGAGTGCGCCTATGGAGAGTCACATGGAGAGAAAACATTCTCTCAGGCTTTCACAGAAAGCAAATTGGTCAAGCAATGGCTGTGATTCATCCACATGGCTGACACTGACAAAGGATCTACAAAGTGTGGTACAGGGTTACAGGATAAATCCTGAGGGTACGTGACTGACCTTATCAGATACAAAAGTTACATTTCTTGTTATATAGGTCTTACTTTATCTTAGTCTTCACCATCCAGCAGGAAAATATAAAAATGAGGTATATAAAGTGAAGCCATATTAATATGCTGAGCTGTGAAAGGCTCTAGTCAACAACCTCTGTGGATAACCCACTACTGTTGTGGACTACTGGACTATGTTGGAGTGTTTTGCTGAATTCACGCCCCTATAGTATTTAGATGCAAATAGAATACCCATCTCTGATGGGATTAAACAAAAATAAGGGTATACAAAGGATGGATCATTTTTCTATTTGCATATACAGAATAGCTAGGATAGATATACAGCTACTTTCACTTAATTCAATGAGTAAAAAGATTTGTACCGATAGCGCTTGGACAGGATATCCTGTCTGCTTCTTGTACTATGGATAAACACTAAGAAGATAACAATGTACAATGTATTAATTATTAATCAGTTTTGATACTGTCTCATTGCTATTTGTTTCTCAACAAAATAAAATAAAATAAATTTTCTATATGAAAATGTAAACTCAAAGGTCTTGGTGGTTTCTTAGTACATGTTACTTTACTACTTTTCACTTCTTATTTTAGTGAGAAGTTACTGCATCCAAGAAATCCTTTCCTTTATATGTGCTGTCATCTTGTTTTAAAATTTTGCATCATTTTCATTGTTCTTTTCATTATTTACTTTAAAGTTTTCAAATGCTGATAGAGGGCCTGGGAGATAGCTCAGCCCTCTAGAGACTAGTGCGCAGGAACAGTACCCGGCCACATAGGCCCTGCCAGCCCAGACCCCAGGGTGGGCTGAGCTAGCCATAAATAAATAGTAAAAATGTGATTCTTTAGAAAAATGTGTGAAGCCTTTGTGTTTTAAGGTCCACAGATAAAAGAAGACTTCAGAGATACCAAATGTTTAGAGAAAATTACCAGACTAAGGTCCTGTTATGGTTAGTGTTTAGGTGTCTATTCCAAGCCTCATACAGTCATTGCAAGGACTTCTAGAGTTTGTAATTAACTCATGACCCACCGAGATTATGTGTGTAAATGCTACTAGGATGATGGGTGTGAGTACTGTGCCCAGCCTGGGTCACATGGCCTGCGTGCAACACAAGAGAGATGCACTTGCTCTCTGTTGCTGTTGTTGCTGCTGCTCTTCCCGTTTGCTCTCTGCCTTGTGCCACTCTGCCTCGGAGCCAGCTGAGTATGGACTGCACCTCCACTGTCTATGAGCTAAAGAAAGAAAGAAAGCTATATCTTCCTTATTTGTGGCTGCCGGGTATTTGTCCCAGTAACGAGAGAAGAGAAACCAAGACTGGCCCTGAAGTGAATTTCCTTCAGTGAGATAAAAGAGGGGAACAAATGATAAGGTTTTTGTTCATATCTTTTCAAAGGAACAAACCCCCTAGAGAATTACCAAGATCTAAAGGACAAAAAGAAATAATAAAACTTCAAAATTTTTGTCACATATCTCAGCTTCCAATGCCATTCACAGTATATTTGACTCTGACTGGGCTAATTATTTTTATTTTTTGTACCGAGAATCTAACTTACAACTTCATGCTTGCCAAGCAGACACCATGCCACTGAGCTATATCCTCGGCCCTGATAGTTTATACTGTAATTCTATTTTGTATAATGTTTCAAATTAAAATACCTACAGGAGTTCTAAAGAACGTTTGGAGGAAGCAGATTGCAGACTTTAGCTGGGTCAGTGCAAAAAGAGCTGGTCATCTAGCTATGTCACACAGTGAAAAAACAAAAACATAGAGTTGCAAATTACAAGGGTTTAGTAACTTTAACAGCTGGAGGGCTTTCCATTTGCTAAATTGAAAACAATCTGAGTTCTGAAAAAAAAAAATGAGGAACACAGAAAATTATAAAACATAAGAAAAGGATAGAAAACCAAGATTCTGTACCAAAAGAAATATGGTTGCTGGGCAGGCCAAATAGCTCTGTGGATTAAAGTGCCTGCAAGCAGGCTCAGTGGCTGGGAATTCAATCCCTGGGGCTGTAGGACCAGCTCTGCTCCCAGGACATGCTGACACAGCGATTGGGACATGGTTGTGTGGGCCTGTAATCCCAGCACAAGGGAGGCTATAAACAGGAGAATCACTACATAGTAGTGAGACCCTGAGCACCTTGTAGACCCTTCTCTAAAATACAGGAAAAAAAAAAACACAGAACGCAGTAGCAGACAGAATATTTGCATAGTTCTAACATATTTTCAGGCAGATTGTTCATCAGTTATAAGGGCAAATTTAAGTTTAGTTTGTCAGGATTAACACTTCCATCAGATTATCAGAGATACTACCAATACAACTATTTTCTAATGCAAAAGGGTAAACTTGTTTTTCCTGAACACTCATTATTTACAATGTATTCCCCAGTGCATTTGACAAAGGATAGTATTGTAGAGAGTATGTTAATTTTCTGCTGGTACAAAATAGATTAGCAAAAAATCTTATGACTTAAACCAAAACCAATGATTCTGAACCAACTGTCGGTCAATGAGCTAGCAAATGAGCTAGGGTCTCCCTAAACAAAATCAAGCTGTTAGCAAAGCTTGCTTCTTTCTGAAATCTCTAAGGAAGAAGGTGCTTCCAATCTCGATTAGCGTATTTGCAAAATTCTTCTGTTTGTGGAACTGGGGTCTCATTTCTGCTGGCTGTCCATCGGGAAAAGCTGTCTCAGCCTTTGAAATCTACTTCCATTCTCTCCACAATGGTTCCCGGGGTCCTCACACTGGACTCTGCTCCTCCCTTCTGCCTCATTCATTGACATCTACCCTTTATGGGACTCTCAGCAGGATAATAGCTTTATCTTAAGGCCAACTAGCTAGGGACTTTAATTAACATTTGAAAAATCTCTTTACAGAAGTGTCTAGATTAACGTTTGATTAGCTGCCCAAGAAACTGGTCTCTTGAGGCTGAGATGAGACCATCTTTAGAATTCTGCACTGAATGCAAAAGGGAGTATTTTGAGGGATAGGAATGGTAAATGTGCCTTTTGCTGAAATATTTTTTTTTAATTCAAACATTCATCATTTTTTCTGATCCAACTTTATGCTTAAAGTGCTCTGTACTTGGACAGACATGAGAAAAATGTAACCCATTTCAAATGAATCACTGTGGACAAATGCATAATATTCCTGCTTAAACCAGGGCTGACCTGTAGGAATCCTTTCGAAAAGCCCATACAGAAAGATGACAAATGCCAGAAAAAACTGGGCTGCAGTAAAGGTAAAGAGAAAAGACACTGAGATATAAATAAATCTGGCAGAATGTGTGTCACCCCTGTGAGGTACTCACACAATACAACATTCTAATTAACATGGGTGGCCAGAGACTCTAAAGAAAAAATTAAGCCTTCTTATAAGGATCAATGTCTAGAACTCCACCCAATGCAATGGTGTTACAGACAAGAACTGATATAACCATATACCGTGGTACTTGTTATTAACTGGAGGTGCAATAAATCCCCAAAATGATAAAAGCTAAGCAAATTGTTTTCGCTGGAAAGAAAAACGAGTCACAGGCAACCAACACCAAGTCCTAGCTCACAGGTTGGATGCCAAATGGTAAACAGTGGAATCAAATTTGCACTTCAAAATGCACCCAGTGCCAGACTTAGTGAGCTTCCCAGCATTTGGGTATTAAGGTCAATGTCAGTGTCTGGTAGGTTCTATTTTCCCTTTGTCTTGACTTCATCTCACATCTTCATGCCTCTTGATGCCAGAAGAACCAAAAGTCAAGCACTGACAGTGGAGGAACCCAGACACCCAAATATGGCATGTTTCATAGGCTATAACTTTTTATATACTTTTGATATTTGAGGAAATACTCAGACCTTAAAATCTGCAAACATAGAATATTTATAATCCATTTTCCTCAATAGAGACCGAAAATGTTTTTTTCTATGCTTTAAAGTGTTACACTTGTCAAAAGTCTTCTAAATTTGGGGCTAGGAAGATAGCTCAGTGGCATAGGGGCCTGTCTGGCAAGGTCAAGGTCATGAGTTTGATACCCAGTATCAAAAAGAAAGAAAATTAGATCTAACCTGAAAGTCTCCTAAATTCAATGAACTGCAGTCAACGTATCTACTCTATTCTTTTATTCATTTAGTCACTTTAAATTTAGCTAAGTTACATTGGTTTGCTTTCATGGGTAATTGTCAGTTTAACAGGGACCTTGAAGGATCACTTACACAGAATACTTAGAATAAGGAAAAATACTTCCTGTTGAATAACAATATAAAAGTATTGAGTGTTTGGACATGACACTTCATTCTTTTTCCTTATCTAACTCTAACGTAAACTATCCGGTAAATTTAGAATAAAAATGTATTTATGATGTGTGCATATACAGCAAAAATATTTCTGTATATGAAAGGCTCAAACTTTAAAAAACCATGAGGCCAGATTTCCACTGTCTGCCAGGTCAAGAAAACCATGTTGAATGGGAGGAGCAAACTCCCTTCATATTGCCTGCTGTTGGTCACTTTAGCTTAGTTTTGGTAAGGAAGTAAATAATAAACCATGTAACTGATGCTGAGAAATTCCTGACAACCTATGGGGAGAGGGTAAGCTGAAGGAAAGCTGTATAAAAGGTCTACTAAGGCTTAGAAAATAAATATTGTATTAGCTATCCTTTGGAATTCAATTATACTTGAATATATTGCTTCTCAGTGGGTTTTGAAGAGCGATGATTATTCTGGAATGCTTTTCATGCATGCTCATGCCTTAATTACAGTTTATTTTTTCTCTGCATTATAAAGACGGTACTCCAGCTTAGAGACACTTTCTACGTATTAAGAATCAAAAAGTAATGGACTCATTTATGAACACTTGTAGCACTGAGGGAACAGGAGGTTTCTTTGTAGAGAAAAGTCTTAGAAAACAATGTCAGAGGTAGCATTTAAATTTCTCAAAGACAGGCCAGCCAAATAGCTCAGCAGATTAAAGCACCTGGAAGCAGGCACAGGAGCCAGGGGTTCAATCCCCTGGCCTCCTGGGCTGGCCCCACCCCTGGGCATGGTGGTGTGCACCTATAATCCCAGCTCTTGAGAGGCTGTAAACATGCAGATCACTTTGAGTCCAATCTAGTAGAGAGACCCTGAACACCCTGTAGACCCTTCCCTAAAATAAATAAATAAATTTCTCAAAGACCTTAAATTGAATATTGCAAACTATGCTCCTCTTTGTATTAAAAAAGTTGAAGTTCGTTTCTTGGCAAAATGTCTGTTAGGTATATGTAAATACTTACTTAATTTTGAATATGGGCATTAAATACAATAATGTTTTTGGAAAAAAGAAGAAAGGGAAAAGAAAAAAATATATATATACATGTGTGTACATATACATATATATATACACATAAGATAGCTAAGATAGTTATATTACTAATTTTAATAGTTCATTGAAAGGAACAGTTTGTGCCTATACTGTTTGATCAATTTTGTATGCCTACCTGGTAATCTGAGTTACTACACTGAAGATAACAATGTGCAATGTAACAACCATTGTTAATTTATTATCTTATTTTGAGGTTGTGTCTTTTTTGTTTGTGCTCTTTAAAATAAAAAAGAAAAATACATGAATCTAAGTTGACTAAAAAATCTATCATAAGAATCAATGGCTATATAAACTTATACTCAGATATTAGTCTATTTCATTCAAAATATGAACAAAATGCATTAAAAAACAATGTAACTTTAATGTTACACCATCTATCTCATATATATCACATATTTTATATATATAATATTTATGCTGAGGCATTTTTATAGCACTTTAATGTCCCTGATGAAATTAAAATCACTGCAATTTAGTATAATAATACCTAATGACAACATTCACTAGAAAAATGTATTATATCAAAAAGTACTAAAATTAGTGAGTTGATTTTAATGGAAATAGTCAAGGAAGGTACAAGTAGAAAAGGAATAAAATTATCAATGTAGCTTATAGTGAAGAAATTAAGGTTATTAGTAAAAACATTCAGACTTTGCATATAGTTTAGAAGTTATTTTTCATATGCTGTATTCCTCTTTTCCAACACCGGTTGTAATCTTCCTCTTAAAGTGGTTTCTAGGGCCAGCAAGACAGCTTAGGGCACTAAATATCCACTTAGGCAAGCTCACAGACCAGGGTTCAATTCCCAGCACCACAGCCCCAGCTGCACTGAGCCAACCACCAAGCCTGGGCATGGTGGTGCACACCTGTAATCCCAACACTGGGGAGGCTGAAAACAGGAGGATCACTACAAATCTGAGGTGGGTATTGAGACCTTGTACCAAATACATAAATAAATATTTTTTAAAAAGTGGTATCCAATGGCCCAATAAAGCATAGAACATGAGGAAATCATCACAATGCAATGGTGAATTGAAAGAGAAAAATAAAAAGCTCCGTGTGCATTATGATTTCAATGTTATGTATATGTATAGACAAATATCAAGGAGAAAATATGGTGATTATCTTCAGATAATTTTGTTTGATTTTTTCCCCCCTTTACATAAGACTGAGAGAAATTATCCAGTCTGGAACTAAAGAAATCTCCTGGGAAGCCATTAGCATTCAGTGCCATGCACTGACATTACTTAATAGACTTGAGGTCTTTATTTCAATATTTTCCATTGAGTAGATCCAAATTTATGTGCAGTGAAAATGATAAGCTACTATCCTAAAATTCTCAAACCAAGGCGAAATCATACCTACCACTTTTATTCTAGCATCTAACTTTTATATTTATTCCCAGAGCTATCCAGTTTCTCATATGCTCTTGGGGGCCTCAGGGTTAGCATCATACTAACTCTCTCATTAATTAGATAAAATACTTGACACATCACACAACTGAGAGTCATGTTATTAACACCTGGACAAGTATTGTGGCAGAGACCTTCGCTCTTCCCTAAATTCTTATTATACTTTCTATAAAGCATGTCTTTAATTTTAGATCACTGCTCCAATTGTATTCTAGGAAATTGAAAGCATTATATAAAGTAAAACAGTTTACTACAGAAGGGAAAGACTGGTTGTAAGGAAAATGAACATCTCCCAAAATTTCTTTTCTGCCATGGATTAACCGTGATACTCAGGAAAGGAAAAGAAGAAATATAGGACTTTTTGGCTGCCCTAGGCTTCAGTTTCTTCAAGCCAAAGCAGTAGCAATTATTTTAATATCAATTTTTCTCTATTACAAACAATCCTAGTCCAAAGATATTTCATTTACTCTTCTATCTGTGACTTGTTTTTACTTCAAGCTCTCAAAATATTCAATTCCAAATTCATTTAATACACATGACCCAAACTAAGTTCCTAATAATTACAATAAAATAATGCTATTCTCATTCACTTTATTGGATCTTGCCACATTGGCAAACAAAACAACCTCTTCCCACATTCAAAAGTAAATTTCAGGGAGAAATATCAGTGTTTGGTCGTATACCCTCCTTCATTCTTCACTTACCCAACAACTATCAACAGTGGAAGCAGAATGCCTAGCTAACAATGGACAGGTGAAGGGGGATCCCCGTGGGCTTTTAATCAGTATGTAATAGTAATTCTCACAATAGAAGTAGGAAGAAAACAGCTGAGTAAATTCTCAGTACCACATGCTGCACAGTCCCTGCCCCCAGGTGCCCTGAGCTGACCACCAAGAGGTTATTTTTCATATGTTCAAATTTAATCGCTTAATTAAATTTTTCTAAACTAACGGGCCCCAATCATGTTTAGTAATGAAATTATACTGAACCCAATGGAGACTTAGCAAATTATGAGGCTTGTGTCAAGCCATACCTATATCTGTGTTTTCAATTCCACAGATAAAACAAAATGTGCTTCGTTTATTGAATATTTAAGCCCCTAGAGGACTACAGCCAAGCACTGTCTTTCATGGATTTCACATGGCAGGTTATAACACTCATCTATTTCATACATATATAGTATGCGATTGCATATACTTGCCAGACTTTGTGTTCTATAGTAATTTCGTTTTCCAGAACTTTGAGAATTTTTATTCGTAATGTTTGGAGAACTCAAATCAATCTAAATTCTTAAGGTAAATTATTCTAATACAATGTGCTTTGGTTGTTTTTTGTTGTTGTTGTTAGGTTTGTTTTTTTTTTTTTTTTAAGGAAGGATCTACAGGGTGTTCAGGGTCTCACTACTAGATCAGACTCGTGGTGATCTGCTTGCTTACAGCCTCCCAAGAGCTGGGACTATAGACACACAGCACTGTGCCCAATCTCAATTGTCATCTCAGCTCACCCCAGGATGGGGCTGGCGCAGCAGGCCCAGGAATCAAATCCCCCGCCCCTGTACCTGCTTGCTGGTGCTCTCATCCACTGAGCTGTTTGGCCAGCCCAGGTATTTTTTTCTTTTTGGCTGGCTCAGTCCTGCCCTTAGGGTGGTGCTGGCATGTCATGTGGTACAGGGATCGAACTACAGTCCCCTGCATTTGCCTACACTTGCCTAAGCAGGTGCTTTAGACTGCTGAGCTATCTTGCCATTGCATGATTGGGGGCTTTGCAAGGGGAACAATACAAAACAGGGCACATACTATAAGATCTTTTAATGAGTCATATCATCCAAAGAATCATATACAGAGTGCAGGAAATATTTCCGCACACTAAAGACAAAAGCAGCCAGCTGAGGGCCTGGACCCCATGGCAGTGTCCTCCATGAGTCCAACAGAAGACCTAGAGCTCATAACAATGGCTCCCACAAGTCCATCTAGAGGCCTAGAGCCCACAGCAATGTCTCACGAGAGCCTGTTTCATGGATCTACACTGAGAAGGCCATCCTCAGCAACAGTGAGATCCCAAGCTTCTCTGGCCTTGAGGAAAGCTGAGCTCCCATCAGGAAAGCCAATGTGACAAGCTTCTTCCTGAAGCTGGGCAGCACACCATCTTCCCCTCCAAAGCCAGGAAGCAATGTTCAAGATGAGGACCAGAGCTCCCACAAAGCAAACCCTGACCATCCCCAGTGACAACAAGGTCCCAAGCTCCTCCTCCTCCAAGAACAGCCAAGTTCTTGCCAAGCCAGCATGACAAGAGCCCCTAGCAGAATAGCCCAAGAGAATCAGCAGCTTCCAACACCTCCAACAACTTCTTCAAACAGCTTCTCTGGCAGCCTCCTTCCTTCTCCTCTCATCCTGCCTCTTACGCTGCTGGCAACAGTCCTCGGGTGGGCCTCCCACACCCAGCACCACACTAGCTTTGTCCTGCTGGGTGTAGCAAATTGACCACCAGTCCTTAGTCCACCACAGTGACACGTAATGGTACCAATGAAAGCAAAACAGCATCGATGATCATCTAAGCCCAGTCTGTATTTAAATACAATGTAATATTCCTGAGTAACTTTTTACAATGCAGGGTACCTTTGAAATTGGAAATTTTAAGATAATTGAGTTGTTGATATCCATCACTCATTAGTTTTGTGACTGAGAACTCTTTTAGGCAAAAATAGTTACCTTCAAAATAATCGGTGTCTTTCTTCAGTTTAGTTCTCCCTGTTAAACAAGAGAAAAATCCCCATTAATCCATCAAAACATGGTGAGTTTTTATTTTTTAAATTGTTTTTATCCATTGCTCAAATAAAATTATTTTTTGATTGAAAGAAAAATATCCAATAGAGTTCTCTTATGTGCCAATTAAACTAGAGCTACCTGATTTTTCCCCATTATTTTCAACTCAGTTTTGCCAAAACTGTAATATCTTAAAGTATCTTAATAATTTTCACTGAGTTAGCACCAAACAATATCTAATTTTTCAACTCAGACAACTATGTTGTATCATCAGACATTTTCTTTGTGGCTGTAAAAAGCCCACTTTATTAGGGAAGTGAGGGAAGAGATGATTTGGTGTAGGACAGGAACAGGGAAAAGGAGAGGGAGACGGAGAGAGGGAGAGAGAAAGAAGAAGAGAGAGAGACAGAGACAGAGAGAGACAGAGACAGAGAAACAGACAGACTAAGAAAGAGTCTTAGTGACAAAAGGGAGAAAAAAGGAGAGCCATTTGTAGCTCAAAGTCAATTAAACTTACTTCCACAGTACAAAACTTGCTTATTCTAGTCATTTTGAAGTGTTTTTCAAAATGTCTTGATTTTGTGCTTATTGTATCTTGTGCATATTTTCACATTTACTTAAAATAAAAATCTTTAGTAAAGAATATATTATATTGCAACAAAACATCTCTACCTAACATCAGCAAGCAAGAGAAGAATTAACGTCGCTTTATTGGGTCAATAATGAAATTTGAATCAATTTGTAAAGCAGCATAACACCAGTGTAATATTGTGAGTAAAAGAAAATAAATATTCAGGCTTTTCGCCAAAGTTGAATGCAGCCTCAATTTATCTACATACACCACGTCTTTCTAATTTTACTTAACACACTTGCAGGAAACAGTGGCTGCATAGGGAGCAACACAGCAGAAAAGAGACAGGTTTTCTTGATTTTTTACAGTTAGCTTAATCTTCCAGTACCACAACATTGTAGAGAAGGAACACAAAAAGATTGCAAAGCTAACAAAAACCAGCTCTCACACATTACTGAATCTGCAGAAATGTAGTGCATTGGGTGTTTTTCTAACAGAGGACACTAGCAATAAGACATTTAAACTGTTCATTTAATTTTAATGTGCATTTTATAAAATGAGATCTACTTAACAATTTTATGATTTTGGCTTTTATAGTTTAGCTATAGGTACTTTCAGCTGTAGTATCTCAATTGAAATGCTAAAATCCGGGGTTTAGGATATGCTTGCCATTCTCTTTTGAGAAAATGGGAAATGGTGTGTTCACTGCAATTTAATGATCAAAGTAAAATTAAAATTCACATATTTTGGGGATGGATAGATAGCTTGGCAGACTAAGTGCCTGCATAGTCAAGTGCAGGGACAGGGTTTTGATTCCCAGCATTACAGGCCTAGCCAGCCCCACCCCAAGTCCAGGTGCAGAGGTGCATGTCTGTAATCCCAGCGCTGGGGAGCCTGAAAGCAGGAGGATCACTATGAGTCCAAGCTGCATACTGAGACCCTGCACCAAATACGCACAAAATTAAATAAATACCAAAACATTATGAAAACAGTTTGCAATGTATTAATTTATTGAATCCGTCCTGTTAAGGTGTCTTAAAACTGTCTCTTTGATATTTGTACTACAATAAAATAAATAAATAAATAAATAACACTATGCATTACAACAAACACGGTGACATTCATATTACTTTATTAAGTAAAATTCTGTATGACTTGTATTTTTTCTTCTTAAATGCTATTTTGTACTCTCTTTATAAAACAAAAAAGAAACAAAAAAATTAAATAATAGAAAAAGAAAGAAGAACATGAATATATTTTGCCTCCTGCTCTGATAGTGAAGTCTCAATATGGATGCTAATTTTTCATCTAAAAGATCTACCTGTGAAGTTTTAAAAGCTATGCTCCTCCTAAAACACACTGAGCCTGTCGCTGTGACACACAGTGAGCCAGCAGAGTGAATATGAAAATATATTGGTCCAAAATAAACACTGGTGAAAAGGCAGGCAAACACATTTCTAACAATACAACTTTTGTTACTTTGCATGAAATTTTATTAAAGTATTACATAGGCCAGAAAAACACCCCAATCATATGCGCTCAGCTCTCCCCTTCTCTACAGTGAGCCCATCATCTTGATGACTGTAAAACCTCTACCAGCACCTAAAAAACTTCCATCCACACCATTTCGTAGGTCTGCACCTGCACAAAAGCCCTGTCCTGACTTTAGTCGCGTAAACTAGACACAGGACTTTATCTCAACTGGACTTCTTGGACTCCTAGTGATCCTCCTGCCTGAGTCTCCCCACTGTTAGAATTACAGGCTTGCACCACCGCGCCATTCTCGATGGCCGGCATGGCTTGTGGTACCAGGGATGGAACCCTGGTTGGCCCTTGCACTTGCCAGGCAGGTGCTTATGCCACTGAATTATCACTCCAGCCCTTTGTATACAGTTTAAAATCAGCATTCTGCACTCCATCACCAGATTTTTATTGGTACTAAAAGCACCTGTGTATACCTGGTGTGTCTTCTGTCTAATGTTTCAGGTTTTAAAATTTGTCGTTAAACATCAGAAACAAGTTCTGCCTCCCTTCCTTTATGTCATTGCATGAAGATACCATCCCACAGTTTCGCAACACCTTTACGTGTCCTCAGACCTGACTACCGCAGGTCCAGACAAGGCCAGTTTAAGAGTCAAAGACCTCGCTTTGGTTTTCACGTCGGCGCCCACTCACCAAGCCTTCTTAAATATTCCTGTTAGTTAGTACCACATGCAGGACTGGCCCCGCCCCCCAGGTGCTCCGAGCTGGTGACCAAGTCCCGGCGTGCTGGTGCACGCTTGTAATCCCAATGTTAGGGAGGCTTAAAACGGAAGGATCACTATGAGTCTAATCTGCATAGCAAGACCCTGTATCAAATACATTTAAAAATAATAATAATAATAAATAGTGAAATTGTCCTATTAATCAGCTTTGAAACTCATTGCTATTCGTTTCTCAATAAAATAAAAATATTAATAATAAATAAATATCCTTGCTTAACTTCACAAATGTACTTTAAATATTGTTCCTTTCAGAAACTCACATTTGTTTAACAAATATTTTTCTGTCATTATTGGTATGATATTCGCCATGTGGACATTTCTAGCAATCCAACAAGATAAACAAGAAAATTACAAGAAAAACATTTCCATTTCTACTGATTATAACTTCAAATACATTTTTCCAGATTTACTGTCTCACTGTGAAAGTCATTGATAAAAGATTATACATGAGAATAATTTTGATCAGCCTTATGAATGTAATGAATGATCGTGCATTGAGTTAATGTTATAAAAGCCTGCGTCCTTAATAACATTTACCAAATCATCTTGTTGGTATTTGATACTCATGCAAATAATTTTTTAAACACCTATCCCACAGGACAAGGACACAGACTTGATGCAACATGGCCAGAATTTCATAGAATAAATTAAAATTAATATTAATTTTAATTAATAGATGTTGTTTTAACAATTATGCCCCTCATAATTATCTTTACTCATAACAAAAGAATAGTGAACTCCAAGTCAGTAAGCACGATACTTATGGAAGTATCACAATTTTACAAGCAATGCTGTCATTAAAACAGTGAATTATCAATAACAACTCCCATCTGGTACATTTTATGTGTCTAGATTTTGTGCTTCTTTCTATATTAAGAGTTCAAAGCATATATGTGAGTTTTATAAATGTTTACTAATATCAAAATCATTGCATCTTAATGAGCAAAAACTGAAAAAGTCCCAACGCATGTCGTCACTGTTCAATCTTTTCTTCAGGCACTATTAATGCAAAATTTCTTGAGAATGTTTAATTTTAACTGGTTCAAAAGCATGAGCAAGGTGGTATTTCTTTGCAAGAAATGCAGGAAGCTGACCCCTTTGGTGTTTGTACTCTCTCATCAGAATGACTCAGATGAGATAGATAAATGAAAAACGTGGTTCCAATTTGTATTCTGTCAATCAATGCTTTTACTGAACAAAACAGCATATACAGCTAATGAAAACAGCATTTTGCTTAAAACAATGATTATTCACCCAAACAAGCATGAAACACACCTCACACCACCACAAATCTAAGTGTTTTTCCTCCCAAATGTATCTCAAAGTGTGCATTTGTATCCATGAAAGTAAAGTGACTGTTAAAAGATTTCTCTACAAAGGCAAAATAAAGTTAAAACATCGCATGCAGAAAGTCATTACTTGTCAAGTTCCCACATGCAGTTTTAAATCCTGAAATCAGAGCTAGGCAGACATTCTTATGAAGGAAAAAGTAAAAGCTGAAAACAAATTTGCTCCTGTTGGAAGGCCAATTTCATATAGAAAACTGTGAAGAAAATTGGTTCCACATAGAATAACAAAGAGTGATTTTAAATTGCAGGGCAATCTCATCCCTAAAGCATTTAATGACCTTTAAGAAGGAAGATTAAATAATCATGTTTTATTTCCAAGTAGAACATACCATGAAGGGGAGAAGCGCTAAGGTGGCTACCAGGATGGGCAAGCTGCCCAAGTACTTGGTGCTGAGCAGTTACTCAGCTTCAAACTGTTTTAACATTTCTTGATAAAAATCTTGTCTACCTAAATCCACAGCATGAGCCTTCTTAGCGTTGTGAACTGTAGTTAACTGTGTTTTAGTATTCTGGTCCTCCCAGCTGTGCTCCATGCAGTATTTTCCCAAGCTCCCCCTCCTCCAGAGATGATGGTCTGAGGACACTGTCTGCTATGGAAATCTCCTTGCTTTGGGGTCCTTTTTGCCTTCAGGTATATCTTCTTGCTACTATTTAGAATCTAAATCGCGAATAATCATCTTCTAATTTTCTGCCTTTAAGAGACTCAGCATGGAGAGTTTGTGCATGCTGTCAGAGCTTGGTTTGAATGCTTCCCCTGACACAGCTGGGGACCCTTCATCATCTAGATAAGGATCAGTGTCTTCACATCTAAAAATAGAGACGCATCCAAATTCATAGGCAAAAGTAAGCATTAGTACTAAGCAATGTTACAAAAAATATACTCAAAAGTCATTCTTAGGAAAAAAATGAATAAAAGGTCAACTTTTTAATAATTTTATTGAGAAACAAATAGCAATGAAACAGTTTCAAAACCGATTAGTAGGAGAGTTTCAATAAGCAGTACATTGCATATCATTGTCTTCTTAGTGGTTATTCATAGTACAAGATGCAGACATGATATCCTGTCCACAAACACTGTTAGTATAAATCTTTTTATTCATTGAATTAAGAGAAAGTAGCTGTACATCTATCCTATTTTGCATGTACACATGCAAAATGGTCCTTCATTTCTTTTTTTTATTGTTAATGTTTTTTTATTTTCCATTTATTTTTATTTTA
>PVKA01044268.1:0-16276 GCA_004027165.1 Ctenomys sociabilis | reverse complement strand
TTAACTGAGCAAGCTATAGGAGAAGAGAAAGATTGAAGGTTTAAATGTACATGCGTGTATGTGGTGAGGGAAACAGACAGACAGACAGGAAAAGAGACAGAGAGGGAGGGAAGGAGAAAAGGAAGGGAGCAGGGAGGGAGGGAGGAATGGGGGAGGGAGGGAGGCAGGCATTGTAAGGGTCCAGTGACTGGAAGCTTAGAGAGAACCTTCTCTCCACCTAAAGTGAAAGCAGAGAGCGAAGAATGGAGAAGCAGAGTCAGAGTGAAGTTTAGAAACAGAAAGGTGAAAGGATTCTCACCCATGAGATATTTTTCTCAGGAATGTAAGACCACTAAAATAAGGTATTGCACAGCAGAGGAGAAGCTATGAACACAGAAGCAGTTTGGAAGACCTGCTTTGGGGAAGACAAAAGACTGCTAGGCAACACTAAGGACTCAACAGTGGTTAAAAGCAAATCTCCTCAACTTTGACAATTGGCACAGGTATCCCATTTTTCTCCCTCAGTCCTCTCTGAAATATAGTTACTTCTCTTAAATGGTGTCTCAGTTACTCTTCTCTCTCATTGCTGGGACAAAACACTCAACACCCTAAATTATGGAAGAAAAGGTTTATTTATCTCACAGTTTATTTAGCTCAGTTAGTGGAGGTTTCAGTCAGCTGGCTCCAAGGCACAAAAGCACAAAGCCGAGGACAACAGCTCATGGTGTTGGAAAGCATCAAAGAGCAAGGGCAAAAAGGAGGAGGAGTGGCAGAGGCAAGCCCTCTCCCTTCTACTGCATTCAGGCTATTTACCCCACGGTGGGTATACCCCTCACACCTGTAATCCCAGCAATTCTAGCCCTATAATTCCAGTTTGGAATCATGAATTAATCACAAACTCTAGAAGCCCCAGTGACTGCATGAGGCTTTGGGGAGACAACTAGACACAAAACATAACAAATGTTAAGGTTAAATATCTAAAGAAAATCTATATTTAACATTCAAGAGCAGAATTATCATATATCTGAATTTCACAGAAGAGGCACCTAAATGGATATAGTGGTGCCTTGGTTCATCCAAACTTAACCTGCAAACAATTTAGTTACAGAAGCCTTTTGCAAAATTTCATTTTTGTCTGCAAACTCTGCCTCATTTGACAAACATAGCCATAGGCATCTTTCCCACACAAACACAAGTGTGGCCATATTTTCCAGTATTATAGAACAAATTACACTCATGAACCAAGTTATTCACAAACTTGAGATGTTAACATTCTGCGCTTGCATGCATTGTTAAATTTGGAGCAGGAAAAACAAGAAAGGAATGTAACAAAAGTAAAAAGAATAATCTCTACAAACACTCTGACAATAAACCACATGCTAGATGTATCTGCCTCAACTGGTCAAGCAATGGCCATGACTCACTCGCATGGCTGACACTGACAAAGGATCTGCAAGGTGTGGTACAAGCCTGCAGGTTGAATCCTGGGGTGACCTGACTGACCTTATCAGATACAGGGGTCTTGCTTTGTCTTGGTCTTAACCATCCAGCAGAAAAGTATCAAACTGAGGTATATGAGGTAAGCCCATATTTTAATATACTGAGCTGTAAAAGGCTCTAGTTAACAACTTCTGTGGATAACCCACTACTATTGTGGTCTGCTGAACTGTGTTGGTGTGTTTTGCTGAATTCAAGCATCTAAAATATTTAAATTCCAACAGAATACCCATCTCCCAGAGGATTAAACAAAAAAGGGGATACAAAGGAAGGACCATTTTGTCTTTGTATGTACAGAATAGTTAGGATCGATATGCAGTTACTTTTGCTTAATTTTATGAGAAGAAAGATTGGTAGTAATAGTGTTTAGACGGGATAACCTGTCTGCTTCTTGTACTATGGATAACTACTAGGAAGATAACAATGTAAAATGTATTAATTATTGAAACTGTCCTATTAAATAAATAAATAAGATGCATCTGGGTCAGAGAGTTAAATTTTATATCTAGCCATTATTGAAATGCTGGAAGCTAGAGAAAAAAACTCCTGATGGTAGTTTATTTCTACATTCCTTTAGAAGCGCATAAAAGAGGTCCCTATATAATGGGATAGAATAGTTTTTAATATTTCAGACATCTCTAGCAAGTGCTATATTGCTTACATCAGAATCTAAGTAATTAACTGAGCATGATGGCACATGACTATCATTCCAACACTCTGGGAGGCTGAGGCAGGATTGAGAGTTTGGATCTAACCTGTGAAGGGGCTAGAGACTTGGCTCAGTGGTAAAATGCTTGCCTAGCAAGCTGGAAGCCCTGGGTTTGGTCCTTATTTTATTTTTCATTTTATTTCACATTCTATAGGGATTTAACGTGTAGAATAGCAATGGCTGTTGGAAATTACCTGTTCCATGTTATGTGTAAGGTGTTTGATATTCAGACAGTGATGTTAAGCTCAACTGTCTATGTTACAGGGTAATAAAACATTAAGCTTCTCTTCTGGAGGGTTAACAACTTAAGTTTGCAGACCAAAACATTAGAGGAAAGGAAGGGCTATAAGGATAGCAAATATTTTGGCCCTAGCCCTTCAAGGTCAGTGAGGAGTCAGGACATAAGAGAACCTGTACTGCAACATCCTGTAACCCAGTTGTGTCCCAGATTTTCTGATCAAGGAGATTCTGGGGCCACAGAGGAAAGTGATCAATCATGTAGAGGATGCCTAAGGAGAGTCACATGGAGAGAAAACTTTCTCTCAGGTTTTCACAGAGAGCAAATTATGCAAGCAATGGCTGTAACTCATCTACATGGCTGACACTGACAAAAGATCTACAAACTGCTGTACATAGCTCCAGGGTAAATCCTGAGAAAATTTGACTGACCTTGTCAGATACAAAAGTTACATTTTTGTTGCACAGGTCTTGCTTTATCTTGGTCTTAACAATCCAGCAGAAAAGTACAAATACAAGGTATAAAAAGTAAAGCCATATTAATATGCTGAGCTGTAAAAGGCTCAAGTCAACAGCTTCTGACATTGCCAGTCCTATGGATAACCCACTACTATTATGGACTACTAGATTATTTTGCTGAATTCATGCACCTACAATATTTGAATTACAATGGAACACCCATCTCTGAGAAAACTAAACAAAAAAGGGGGATATAAATGAAGGTGCAATGAAAAACATATATATATATATATATATATATATATTTTTTTTTTTTTTTTTTTTTTTCAAAATAGGATAAGGGCTAGGGAGATGGCTCAGTAGAAATAGCACTTCCCTGGCAAGCACAAGGGTCTGAGTTCAATCCCCGGTTCTGGAAAAAAAAAATTATACAAAATAGGATAGATATACAGCTACTTTCTCTTAGTTCAATGAAAAGAAAGATTTATACTAATAGTGTTTAGACAAGCTACCATGTCTGCATCTTGTACTCTGAATAACTACTATGAAGACAACAATATGCAAGGTGTATTAATTATTGTAACTGTCTTACTAACCAGTTTTGAACCTGTCTCACTGCTATTTCTTTCTCAATAAAATTAACAAAAAATAAATAAAAATAAAGAAATAATAAAAAAACAATTCAACCAAAAAAATACAGTAAAATCAAAAAAGACCAAAAACAAACAAGGCAACTGAATCCAACCTATACAACTTAGTGAGAAACTGGTGTCAAAATAAAAATTATAGAAGACTGGAATGCAGATCAATGTGAAGGCTCTGAGTTCAAGTTCCAGCATGTTTGTTTTCTGCAATACCAGGGATTGAACTAAGGACCATACACTTGCCAAGCAAGAGTTGATGCCGCTGAGCCATCTCCCTGGCCCTCCCAAGTTCCAACATGAAAAAAGCAAAACAAAAACAAAATCCTCAGGAATGACTATGGCGGTTATTATATATGAATTATAATGTAGATTTCATCTTTGTTGGAAGTCAAGGCCTCATTTGTGTTAGCCTCTGTAAATAAAACTAAATACACAACACAATAATTAAAACTATGATATTTGTGATATTAGTTGGAATTGGAACAAATTTTTTGCTTTTGAAGGTCTGAAAAGCAAGCTGAAAACTGCCACCCAGCCACCAACCCAAGCCCAGGTTTTTCATATTAACTTAAATAAAAGGTTAAGGAAGGACCAGGGAGATATATCGCTCAGTGGTACAGTGCCTGCCTGGCAAGAACAAGGCTTTAGGAAAAAAAATTTAAATTAAAAGGTTAAGAAAAAATGACCAGAGTAGACAAAAATATTTTTCCTAAGGATTTCTTCCTTTGTTTGAAGGAAGAACATGAAAAGAAAAGTTGAAAGTAGACATAAGCCTGTTTGTATGTAAATAATAGATCCAACTCTGAGCTTTTGCCCTTACCTACTATAACTAGATGCTGCCACCTACTGGACAATTTACAAGTGCTTTTACATAGTGTTTTCCTATCCCAAAAACGTTGTACTCAAAAGTTTAAGACTATGTCAGAAGTTGCCGACTGGAGCCTTCCACAACTCAGCCTATTAACATGGCTCTACTTTTCATACCTCGTTTTTATACTTTTCTGCTGGATGGTTAAAACCAAGATGAATCAAGACCTATATAACAAGAAATATAACTTTTGCAACTGATAATGCCAGTCCTATGGATAACCCATTACTACTATGGACTACTGGATTATATTGGAATGTTTTGCTGAATTCATGTACCTACAATATTTAAATGATGGTGGAATGCCCTTCTCTAACAGAACTGAACAGAAAAAGGGGATACAAATGAATGACCATTTTGTATCTGTATGTTCAAAATGGTTGGGATAGATGTACAGCTACATTCTCTTAGTTCAGTAAATAAAAAGATTTGCTCTAGTGGTGTTTGTGGACAGGATGTCGTATCTGCGTCTTGTACAATGGATGACCGCTGGGATGGCAATGTGCAATGCATTTATTATTGGGGCCGTCCTACTGGTTGGTTTTGAAGCTGTCTCATTATTATTTGTTTCTCAAAATTATTGAGGAAAAAAAAAAAACAGAAGTTTAAGGCTATCAGTTTAATCAAAATAGATTTTTTTAGGACTGGGGATTTCATCCTGACATAAGTATCTGACTGATACCCGGTACACAACTCCCAGTTGTCTCTCTGGGGTCACATGACTGCTGGAGACTGCTAAAGTGGCGCAGCACCTGCATGGCAAGCCTAAGTCCTGACTTTGATTTCTGGTACAAAAACAAAACAACAACGAAACCCACAGTTTTTTTTATTTTTTATTTTTAATTAAGACTAGTAAGTAAAGTTCAATGAGTTATCAGAAAATTTATCTCAAATGGAGCAGATATGAGTGCTCTATGATAGGTACCTATGTTGGAATAGGAATGATGAGTGTTTAAAAAATCAGTGCTTTGTGATCAGCCTGGAGTTGTGTATTTTCACTCTTTTCTTCCAGGCCTGAGTGACAATACTCTGCTACAAACATTATTCTTAGGCTAGTAATTCTACACGTATCCTCTTTTAGAATGAGACAATAATTACATAAAGTGTTCTTTAATTGTAATTAGGTTATAAATGTATGAATCTCTTTCTTGATATTTTAAGATGCTTATATCATCAAATAGGTGTTAATATATTTTCAATACTGTTGAATACATGCTTACGATGTAAAGAGCCAGCAGAACATTTAATTCCTTAATGAAATAACATTAATGCAGTCATTAGAAAAACTGCTTTAGAGCCAGTAAGATAGCTCAGGGGACTAAGCATCTGCTTAGGCAAGGGCAAGGGCCAATCCCTGGTACTGCATTAAAACTTTAACATGCTAATGTATAAAACAATGATCTTCTCTGAACATAGCTCTCAAGCTTCCTTTAGCTATAGCCTTTGACACATTGCGTCCACCTGATGTACATGAGGGAACAAAGGTACTAATCTAACTTTGCTGGAAATGTCTCCAACAGTCATGTGTCCCTTCAAAGACTATGGGTATCAGCCAGATACTTACATCACAACCATTAAACCCTAGATGTATTGCATAGTTTTGACTTGATTCTGAAAAGAAGGCAACTGAAAAAAAAATATTTATAAAATAGATTTCCCAGTGCCCCAAATTTTCTGATCAAAAAGATTATGGAGCCACAGAGGAGAGACATTGATGATCTATAGTGTGCCTGGGGAGAGTCACATGGAGAGAAAACTTTCTCTCAGGCTCTCACAGAAAGCAAACTGATCAAACATTGGCTGTGACTCATCCACATGGATGACACAGACAAAGGATCTAGAGAGTAAGGTACAGGATTACAAGATAAACCCTGAGGAGACTTCACTGACCTCATCAGAAACAAAAGCTACATCTTTTGGTATATTGGTCTTGCTCTATCTTGTTCTTAACCATCCAGCATAAAAGTATAAAAATGAGGTATATAATGAGGGGACGTAATAATAAGTTGAGCTGTAAATGACTATAGTCAACAACTTCTTCAGGTAACTCACTATTATTGTAGAATGCTGGACTATGTTGGATTGTGTCGAGTTCAGGCACCTAAGTTGGTTTAATGACAATGGAGTGCTCATCTTTGACAGGTCTAGACAAAAAAAAGGGGGGGATACAAAGAAAGAATCATGATGTGTGTGTATAAAGGAAGAATTATGATGTGTGTGTACAGTTAGGATAAATATGCCGTGCTTCTGCATAATTATATGAGAAGCAAGATTTACACTAATAGTGGTTGGACAAGATATTATGTCGGCTTCTAGTACTAGGGACAACCACTAGGAAGATAACAAGGTAGAAAGTATTAATTATTGAATCTATGATATAATTCAGCTATAAAAAATAAGATAAGTAAACAGCTACACTCTCTTAATTCACTGATTAGAGACAACTGCTATAATAATGTCTGTAAGTATAATATCATGTATGCACCTTGTACAATACCAAAACATTATGAAAACAGTTTGCAATGTATTAATTTATTGAATCTGTCCTTTTAATTTGTCTTGAAACTGTCTCATTGCTATTTGTTCTTCAATAAAATAAATAACAAATAAATAAATTGTTAGACACCATTGTATAAAGAACAAAAAGATACCAGTGTTGCCTGCTTTGAGTAGAGCTGGACAAGTACCAATGGGATCAGGTTTAAAGGATTTCAGATTATCCTGCCAAAAACACCAAGTGCTGCCAGTCCCTAGAATGTCCACATGTGTAAGTTAAAGGTTACAGAACTACATATATTTCTTTTTAAAAAGGAAAATGTCACAAATATATATATATCCATGGGGGAAAATAGAAACCTATGTGAAGAATCCAATGGATAGTCTCCAAGAGCAGGACTGTGAGAGAAGAAAACAGAGCAAATTGGTAACTGAGTTTTATGAGAGGGTGGCACAGGCCAGAGACACCTGGTGAGAGAATCCTAAGTAGTAGTTACAGGATCAGCAGCAGCAAATTTCCTCCTGCCCTGTCACCCTTAAACAGATACAAATTCGTAAAGAAACTGCAGCATTCTCCATACAAGCTCTCTAATGTGATCAGTTATTTCCCCTATAAAAGGGCCAGACTCACCAAGAAAAGAAGAATTTTGAGCTGGGGATCTAACTTTAAACCAAGTATGTTATGACTCTGAGACTAGAGACAAAGATGAATGGCATTTCTATCTACTCACCAACAGCTTGTTCAGATGCAGCAGTCAAAGCAAAAAATTTTTTTGTATTTTCCATCTCTTCATTACTTTGCAAAGCTTCACTATGTTTTGCAGACTAGTGAAAGACAAATTAAAGTTTAAACATAGTAAAGGAAGGTAAGCATACACTTTGATTTTTAAAAATTCTAACCTAGTTCCCAACTGTGTTCATATGAAGGAGAAGGAGAAGGTTATTTATATTCCTTCAAGCAGAAAACTTGTTAGTATGTTGTTTTTATAAAATTCTGTCAACAGCAATCCCCAAGTAGAGTTGAAGGTTACACAATGCTTAAAGTATCTGTTATGTTAATAACAAGCTTAAAGTATCTGTTAAGATATTTGTATAACTAATAACCTACAAGTACACTATTAATTGAAATTTCAGACATTTCACATTTAGTACTGCATTTTACTAAGCAGTACTAACATTTATAACTCTTGTTTTGAAGGAAGTAAAACTTTGCTTAGAATTTCAATAGGAAAAAGTAATAGGCTTTTTCTACTAAAATTACAGGCATTACTTCTCTAACTTAAGAAACTACATTTTGATAGTGTTCTCTTTCTGTTCCAGTGGTATTTCTAGGAACCTCCTCTGAAGTCAGTAAATGATTAAGGATGACTATCAAAAAAAAAAAAAATGTTATGGTTAGGTCCCTTGTTTCACATGTGCTGTTTTTGGTTCTTTGATACAGGTTCTTGTTTTGTATTTCAGGCTGGCATTGAACTTACTATGTATCCCAAGCCAGTCTTGAGCTCACAGTAATCCTCCTGTCTCTGCTTCCCAAGTGCTGGGATGACAGGCATGTGCTACTATTCCCAGCAGATACTTTGATTTGAGAGGCAAAATTCAAATGAGTCAATGCTTCTATGCTAAGTCAGGACCAACATACAGTCAACCTCACCTGCTCACACAGAAGAAGAGATGCACAAAGGCTAGGTAAAGTTAATGAAGCACCAGTAATTTATTGAGACAGAGGAAAACAGAACATGGCCCAAACCTCCAGCACTTCATACCTTCCTATAAGAGCCTGACCAGCACATGGAACAATGAATTTCCCAATTTGTTGATGACAAACGTTACTCAAATAATAATGCAAATCAGGGGATGAATTATTATGCATTTTTCTATTTCTCCTCAAACTATAAGCTCACTGTGGAGAAAGCAAAGGCTTGATGAGACTAACCACAACACTTCCAGAGATGGAGAAGCCTCAGCCCAACACCGATAAGGAAATCTGCCTGGCCTGTGCATGGGTGAATGAACACATCAGGGCAGTAGCCAAATCTGGAATGCTGCAGACCAGGTTACAATCTCTAGTTCCTGAAAAATGTCGCACTCTATGCACACATATGCATGTGCACACACACACACACACACACACACACACACACACAAGTAGACTACTGTCATCAGCTCTACAGAACAAATCAATAAAGGCAAACCACATTAAGGCTAGCACCGTGGCTGCTTTTCTTACTCATCCTAGAGAAACTGTTGCACATTAGAATAAGGTTATACAGTCCTCACCTTAAGTTCTTCCCAAAGCTTTACTCGCCTTTCCAGACCTTGCTTCTTAATTTCTTTTTCTCTGTACTGTTTCTTTGCCAATATTTTATCAAGTCTTTTCATCTTATGAATAGCAGCTTGAAGTTGAGAATCTATTTTTTTTAATTTAGTGTCATCTATATTGTTTTGAAAACAGGAATGGGTTTAGAGTTTTGTAAGACAAAAGGTTTTATTTTCACTCTTTGTTCTTTCATTCAACAAATACTTCTAGCTGGTGCTAATAACTGTTACACTGGTGTCATGGAACTAACCTGAGTCACAAGATGGCTTCATTTGTCTTTTTTCACATAATTATGTAAAAAAGCCTATGAAATAGATATTTACTTCTATTTTATACGTGAGGTGTCCTTTCAATAAAACTAAGTTACAGTACTGGACTCAGAAGTGGTTTTCTTATCATTTAAATCCCAACTTATTATTTTCTTCATACTGCTATTCCTTCTCTACCCATGACTAACAGGAAGTAAGGAAAAGAACACAGGCCCTACTTATAATGGCTCCAGACCAACAGAAAGAAAAAAGGTTTGGATGCAGAAAGCTACAGCAAAAAGTGATGGACATAAAGGACAAAGTGGTTCCAACACACAGAAGAAACAGACTCAGGTACTTTATGTAGGTAGACATGTTTCCTTCTCTTTCTACTTTTCTAGTTTCTTAAAGCAACTGAAAATATTCTTAATTTAAAAAATAATTGATTGTGACTTCTTTAAAATTAAGGACATTAGTACTTTTGCATTCAAGTTTTACTTACAATTAATGTTAATGATAATAATACCAGCTAACTTTTATAGAGCTACCTTAGGCACAGTGTAAAGTGCTTTATTTACATATTACTTAAGTCTCATCTTAATCCTGTGAAGCAGTGTAATCTTTGTCTTCATCTTACAAGTATGAAATTGAGTCTACTTTGTACATGAGTGACACACACACCCCAGGTAGTACAATCAGTAAGTGACAGAGTCAGTTTTTACCCAAATCTGTCTTAATCCAGAGCAAAAGCTCTTAGCCACCAACCAGTACTCATGTGCAAAATCAAATGAAAGCTAATAATCTGGCAATGAGCATAATATTCAAATATGAAATCTCCACCATTTCAAACTACATCATTAAAAACTATACATTATAATGGCTGATATAGTTATGTCAACTTCAGAAATTTAGAAGCTTAACTAAGTAAATCAGCAGGTCTGTATCCTAGGGTATAGAAGGCATGCCCTAGGGCAGCTGTTCACACAGTTCTCAAACTTTATCTCAACTCTGCTTTAGAGTCTCATAAGTTTTTAAAAGTCAAAATTCACTTTTGCATATGTAGCTGATAGTTATTTACAATTACCATATTCAAAATCAAGACTGCTAGGGCTGGTGCCCTATGCCTTTAATTTCAGCAGTTAGGTACCAGGGATGAACTCAGGACCCTGAACTTGCTAGGTAAGCACCTATTCTACAGAGCTATCTCCCAGCCAAAACATTGAGCTTAAACAGACACACAGTTGGGAAAAGGAAGAAAGATTTAATCGCTTGGGTAAGGGGATACACAAAATTTGATAGGGATAACTTCTTAAAGATTAGTTATAATGTGAAATATGTCATTATTATCAGTGAGATCTCAATGTTTTTCCGTTAAAATCCATAAATCTATCATCTTTCATGACGAATGGATCTTTCATCCTGCATTGATCACTTGGCTAACAGAATTATGCAGACCTCCAAAGTAGGTATGAACACACTGCATTATATAACATCAAAATTCTTATTTTTAATATTCCCATCAATTTTTATAAGAAAAGACTAAGTATTGGAACTGTATCAAGCTTACAATAACACACACGGTCTTCAAAATTTCTAATTTTCATTTGAATGCTTAGACTTCACCATTAGCAGCAAATATTGTCATTAGTTTTCCCTCAAGTAAAAGGCCCACTTTATCTTATCTTAAAAAAGATGTACCATGATAGGAATACAAGAAAAAAGTACCAAATGCCCGAGTCTGAATAACAGTAGTTTCTCTGTTGTTATTTCAGGTAAAAATGATATTTCACTAAGCGGTGGCCAGCTGTGCTCGCTTTAGCAGCACATACACTGAAAGTGGCCAGCACAGCTTGCAAGCTATCACGTAAGTGCTTCTCTTCAACACAGTCCTCCTACTTCAAGGGCTGGGGAGATGGCTCAGTGGAATAAGCACTTCCCTGGCAAGCACAAGGGCCTGAGTTCAATACACCGTTCCGCAAAAAAAGAAAAAGAATAATCTTCCTACTTCAATATATGCAGAATTGTTTTATGTTTATTTTCCTTTCTGCTCCACAGAATAGTGAGGTATACATTTAAGAAAATTAATATGTCCTCCTGCTTCATTAAGAACAATCATGAGTGACACTACTTTTTTTTTTTTTTTTTTTTTTTTTGCTGGTGCCTACTAGCAAAGAACAATGCCTCTGGCACAATTTTGTTCCTTGTTTGCTTGGGATTTTTTTGTTGGTACCAGGATTGAACTCAGGACCTTGTGCTTGCCAGGCAAGCACTTATTCTACTAAGCCATCTTCTCTGCCCTTGTTCCATTACCTTGATCCATGCTAAGGCACTGGAAGTTCTGCCCACTGTTACTTTTGTACTCCTGGTGGCAAATGACAAAGCAATGGGTGAGACTGCAAACAGAATCTCAGAGCCCTTCATACCCATGGACTATAAACAACATGGGAGAGCGACTCTTCGAATTCAATCTGATCAAAATTCATTTAATATCTTGGGAGGTAAAGTAGCTTTTAAGAATCTAAGTGTTATTAATTTTAGTGATATTATCTCTAAAAGAGTATTGATAATTGAGGGGTACCTTTTATTATCCAATTTTAGACATTATGCTATAGAATCATAACTTTCCCTACTTGATTAATTTAAAATGAGCACAATAATAATTTCATTAGGAGAGATAGTTCAGTGGAATAAATGCATGCTAGGCAAGGTCCTGAGTTTGATCTGTGGTACTGGAAAATAATAACAATAACAATAATAATATAATAATAATAATTTCATTAAATGACATTTTATTACATTTATAAACATATTTAATGACTCTTAATAATGTAAAAATGGGTGATTTCTCACAAAAGTAGTTTAGGGTTATTAGTTCTACTGATTAAAAGCATATATAATTCTAATATTTTGAATCTAACATCTTACATTAGCCAGTCACTTTGTGATTAGCCTACCTGAATGCTGAGGGATTATCTGATCTTGAATCAAGTTCATATCATCATCTGAGCCCTCTTTGGGCAGCTTTATTTTTCCAAAATAGTCTGTGCTTTTATCATCCTTACTGCCTCTTCTCTCCTCCGTATTACTGCCTTCTGAGTAGTCCTCTTGACCAGAATTTAACTTACTTGTAGTTTCAACCTGAAAATAATTTTCAAAACAAATTTCAAAACATAATGTGTTTTCTTATACCTTAACATTTCAGAATATTTAACATTAATGGAAGCCTATGTGGAGACAGATATGAATAGGTATACTTGCATTAAAATACCTAGAAATATAAATTTTAATTAAATGTGATTTAAATACATAATTAACTTTAATAACATTTATACCCAATAAGTGCCATTCTTCAGTAATCTCTAGCAGCTTTGGAGAAGAGCTTCAACCAGTCTGCCAGGCCCTGGGAATGACCAAAGATGGACCTCACTCTGAGTTTATGCTAAGACAGACAGTTCACGATCTAGAGCTAGCCTGTCCACATGTGATTTGAGTTGTGATATCCTTTTAATGATAGTCTTCAAATAGAATCATGTGCTGTGGTTATTTTTACACTATTCAGTTTTTCTGTCTTATTTTCCTTTCCCTTTATATTTTAGCAAAGTTAATCTTGGAAGAAAAAAGAGTCTGACATAGTTGTGTTTTCTTGAGAGGAAAAAGAAAAGACAGCCACAGCGGGATGAGGAGAAAACAAGGGTTCTGTGGTCATCGGATGGCAGTGAAAACACCAAGGAGTGAACACAGCCCAAGGGAGAGGTGAGTTCTCAAAGGAGCCCCTGGCCCTCTCAATGAAGGATCCCTCTGCTCAGCCCCTTGTTGCAGGCAGCTGAGTTAGATAAAAATATTATAGGCACTCAGACAGAGTCACACCCTTGAAAGAGATAACACAGAAGACAAAATACCTTACAACTGTGAGAGGGATGGATGTTCCTGCTGTAAACCAGACCCAAAGACCAAACAAATGTTAATCTCCCTAAAAATTAGCATCCAGGATTGATCATTACCCTGAAAAAGCCAGGAAGAATCATTATCTGATGGCCACCAGATAAGGTCCTATTTTACATTCATGCCCCCTTGCTACTTGACTCACTTTCCCATTTAGTCCTGGGCTTAATCAACTTTACCTGAGCAATAGTGCTTGTAGTCCGATTGGTTGACCATAGTTTTGTCCCACCCCATGTCCACCTAAGTGAGTTCCCTCCCATTCTCTCCACCTTAGCCCCGCAAGGTTTGACACTATAAAAGTCCCTAAAAGAGACAGCTTCCAAGGGACTACCCACTCAGGGACCCCCTCCTGTCCCTTTCTCAGACCAGAGTTTCTTTTCCTCAATAAATAGATTCTGCTCATCAGCTCCGTTTGTTCCTAAAATTCATTCTTCAGTTTTAGAGAACACAAACTCGTCCAGGTCAGGGTGGGAGATCACTTTTCCCTGTGTCATTTGGAGATCACCCACCAGAGATCAGTTTTTCTCCCCATATCATCTTCAGCTGTCTCATTTGAAGGTTCCCTGTGCTCCTCTGCCATAGGCCTGCTCTCCACAGCAATGTGCAGTACCTCGCAGAGCTTGATGACAGAAAACCAGTCATAGAGAGAAATGAACTGCAAGGGATCTAGCTCATGGGGGCAAGCATTTCTCTGCCTGGCCCAGGACAGAAACTCAGCAGAACCAAACTCTCCAAAATTGAAAGCAAAATTGAAAGCAAAATTTCTGAGAGGAAGCTGGAAAAATATAGTAAAAGTGACATCTCTACATGTCTGGGTGGCTTGGGCAGTACCAGAAGCAGCAGCAAGAGTAGCTTTCTGATCTTTGAGTTAAGCCACACTGGTGTAACCTGGAGGCCCTGTCCCCAGATGCTCTTTCCTGCTGACCTTCTGTTAGTTTGGAGAAAGTAGATTATTGTGTCCAATACTTTTTTGCTAGAAATAAATAGAATGTTATTTCTTTTACAAAATCATGATAGACAAAATCTCTATATGTTTCCAAAACTTTCTCCTGAAACCTAAAAAGGAATAAATTGTACAGTATCAACATGAGGAAACCAATTCTTCTATAAAAAATAAAGATTAGGGGGCTCAGGAGATGGCTCAGTAGAATAAGTGCCTCCCTAACAAGCACAAGGGCCTGAGTTCAATATCCAGTTCCGCAAAAGAAAAAAAAAAGATTAAATAAATACTGGAAGGAAGAATAGATACAATAAAATGGAAAGAAACTGAACATAAGGAATAAACAACAAAGATGAAGGAAAGGAAAAAAAGAAATGGAAAAAAAGGAAGGGAAAATCATGCAAGCATACGTACAGGAAAGCTGAGATGGTCGCACTACTAGTTCCACCAGTTCTTTGAAAACAGCAGTTAATGTTCAAATTTTTCACTTTGACTAACTCTATATGCTAATATTTGTTTTTTTGTTTGTTTTTGCAGAACTGGGGATTGAACTCAGGCCCTTGCACTTGCCAAGCAAGTGCTTATTCCACTGAGCCATCTCCCCAGCCCCTACATGCTAATATTGTAATCTGAGCAACTACACTGAAGACAGCAATGTGCAATACAAAAACCACTGTTGAAAACCTCTCTCTTATTCTTCTAAATATGTACCATTTCTAATGTCTTATCAATTATCATTATATTCTTTAAAATAAATTTTAAAAATACAAAAGTAAAAAGGACAGGAAAAAGTAAGGCTTACTGAAAGCAAGCATTAAAATTTGATTATTTGTCTAATCTTCCACACCTATTAATCTGAGCAACAGATTTAATGATAAAAATAATAATATAATAACCATTGTTAATCTGCCATTATTGTTTTGAAAATCTGTATTATATGTATCATATGATTTAAAAAGATTAAATAGCTGAAGAAAAGAAAAACATTAGTAGTCTAGAAAAAGAAACCATGACCAAATAATACAGCCATGAAGCATGTACCACACAACTTCAAACTATTTTTTTAAATACTGAAGCTTTTAGATAGTAAATATTAATGGGTACATATTGGAATAAAACCTTCCTTATGAAAGAAAAAAATAAACCACATTCCAAAATAAGAAAAAAAAAGGGGTAAGAGGGAAGTAGGAGTTAAGAGTGCTTTCAGGCAGAGCACCAACATGGCGGAGTGCTCAGTAAGCAGCAGAGAAAGAGCCTCTGAAAGTTTCTGTCCAGATACTGAAATATAACACTGCAAGGAAGAGAAGAAGGAGGGAAGTGGGTCCCCTGGACCAGGAAGGATCTGAAGCATGAATTAAAGCCCAGAGAGAGAATGAAAAGAGAAATTTTAGCAAAGAAGGAAGAGCAGATAGCTGGCAGCACCTTGTCCATGAGATGGCACTCACTGGTCAAAGGGAGCAATTCAAACTTGTGGACACATGGTGACTGCTGGTGACCCCACAGACCTCCATGGCAGAGACACAGCAGAGAAAGCAGCGATGGACGTAAAGGACTACACTAGCTGGTTGTGAGTGCTGAGGGCCCAGTTAGGATGTGTGAGAAAGCAAGCCATCTTGGAGAAGGTGGACTAAGCTCAGAACTCAGAGCTACTGCAGGCGCCAGCTGGTGGCTTGCAGCTGAGCTCAAGTCTGAGGAAGATGTGCTGATGGCTGTAGGTCAAATGAGTCTGATCTCAGGCAAAAGGTGCAGGTACACTGAGATTATGCACTACCCTACCAAAAAAACCATTTAGCTTGCTGGGATAAGTCAATACAGATCTGTACTCTGTCCACACATCGGCTACCAGTGACAGCAGAGACAAACCTGGAAGTAGACTTTACTTTCTCTCTCTCTCTCTTTCTCTCTCTCTCTCTCTCTCTCTCTCTCTCTCTCTCTCTCTC
>PVKA01044267.1:0-16276 GCA_004027165.1 Ctenomys sociabilis | reverse complement strand
AGGGGCTACACAAGCTCACTGGGAGAAAGATAGCCTCTTTAACAAATGGTGCTGGAAAACATGGCTTTCTACATGCCGAAAACTAAAAATTGACCCAGCTCTATCACCATGCACTAAGTTAAAGTCAAAATGGATTGAAGATCTAAACGTTAAAACAGAAACACTCAATCTCCTGGAAGAGAAAGTAGGAGGAACTCTTACAGGCATTATTATAGCAGATGTCTCTTATCAATAAATTAAGAGTGCAGCTGTTTACTTATCTTATTTTTTATACCTGAAAAATTCAATAATTATTTTCCTAGTGGATGACCATAGTACTAGAAGCCGACATAATATCATGTCCAACCACCATCAGTGCAAATCTTGCCTCTCATAGGATTATGTAGAAGCACAGTGTTATCTATCCCAACTGTACTGTGTATACACATACAACATGATTTTTCTTTCTATACCCCTTCCTTTGTCTACACCTGTCAGAGATGGGTACTCCATTGTCATTCAACTAACTTAGGTGCTGGAATAAATAATTTAATATAATGCAGTATAATGTAAAATACATGAAAAAGATTTCCACAACACTGGGCATTCAAGAAATGCAAATTAAACCAACATTGAGATGCTATTTTACCCCAGAAAGAATGGCTATCACAAAGAAATCAACTAATAACAAATGCTGAGAGGCTTTGAGGAAAAAGTAACCCTTCTCCACTGTTGGTTGGAATGTAGACTGATACAACCACTATAGAAATCAGTGTGGACACTTCTCAAAATCTAGGACATGAAGTCCCGTTTAATCCAAATATTGCCCTTCTGTGTATTTTCCCAAAAGAACTGAAAACATCATACCATAATGATATACATGTGCAGCCATTGTTATAGCAGCACAATTTGTCATAGCCAGAGTTTGGAAAGAACTGAAATGCCCATCACCTAAGGAAGGAAGGAAAAAGATGTGGTATTTTTATACAATGGAGTATTACTCAGATATTAGAAAAAGACACATTTGAAGCCTTTATAGATAAGTGGATGCAACTAGAGGCTATAGTCATAGGTGAAATAAATCAGACCCACATATGTAAATATATTGTCTCCCTAGTGTAAGAAACTGAAAGAAAAGAAAAAATATGAAAGGTATAATAGATATAGTAAAACAGAAAGCAACTGAATTTAGGGATTAAACATCAAAGATGAGAGAAAGGAGAAAAGATAGGAAAATAGGAAGGGGGAAAAGCAAGTATATATACAAGATGGCTGAGATGATTGTACTAATACTTTTCATCATTTTTTTTGGCGGAACTGGGGGTTGAACTCAGGTCCTTCTGCTTGCCAGGCAAGCGCTTATTCTACTGAACCATTTCCCTGGCACCAATATTCATCAATTTTTTTTTAAAATAGCAGTTAATATTTAGAATTTTCAAGTTAAATAACTTTGTACACTGATTTTTGAGATCTTAGCAACTATATCAAGGATAGCACCATGTAATACAAATACCATGAATGAATATCTCTCATCTTGTTCATCTAAATGTGTAGCATTTCTAATGTCTTATCAATTATTATAATCTGTTTAAAGTATATTTTTTAAAAAAGTAAAAAAGGCAAGAAAAAAATTAAGACTTATTAAGAGCAAGCATTAATATTCAATTATTTGTCCAATCTTGCATAACTGTGTCTGTTAATCTCAGCAACAGATTTGATGATAAAACTAGACAATAGAACAACCATTGATTTTCTAAATTTTATTTTGAAGAATAAAAACAGAAGCAAAAACAAATAGAAAAAAGACAGAAACAGGGTAGCATACAAAAGAGCATATCATAGATTTTAAAAACAGGAATAACTAAATTAATAATGGTTATATTATCTATTCTTATCATCAGATCTGATGCTTAGATTAGTAGATATAGTTATGCAAGATTGGGGAAATAATTGAATATTACTGCTTGCTTTCAAAAAATAGTAATTGTTTTCTTTTTCTTTGTTATTTTGATTTATTTCAAAGAGAGTACAATATATTTTTGCATCAAATAAATTGAATTTTAATATCTGAAATTTTAAAATATTTTTAAGATTGCATGCCCAGGATCATTGAAATACAGCAAATTGGGTTTTTCTTTCATTTTACCTTATTCATGTCTATCAAATCACTATCACAGTTGTTAATAATATAATGAAATATGGAAAGTGGGATTTCTCCATTATTGTGCCTTGTTCTTTTCTAGTAAAGAACTTACCACAGTTGTGAAGTACATACTATCCATGCATTAACCTGGCATTAACTCTAAGGTTTAGGGTATCAGTAGTATGCATTGTTCATGACTGTATTACTGACAAGCAGCCAGTGCAGTTCCTGGTCCTGGTCCTCCTCATAAGTGGCTAGCAACTAGAAGAATGAATGAAGGAAGCCATGGTCTGGAAAGTGGGAGATTTGGACTCGAGAATGGCTCTGTCACAGCTGGGTGTGGGCTTTACACCTGTAATCCCAGTACTTAGGAGGCTAAGGCAGGAGTACTACTTGGAGTTTGTGGCCATTCTGGACTGCATATTGAGACCTTGTCTTAGATCAAAAGAGGAAGAAGAGGAAAGGAAGGAGGAGGTGGTGGAGGAGAAAAGGAAGTCTCTATTGAAGAGAGTATAATCATTGGTAAGAAACTAGAAATGGTACACATTTAGAAAACCAAAATGAGAGGCCTTCAACCATGGGTTTTGCATTACACATTGCTATCCTCAATGCAGTTGCTCAGACTGCAGATATCAGCATACAGATTTAGTCAAGGTGAAGGAAGTAGAGAAAAACATGCAAGTATATATACAGGATGGCTGAGATGACTATACTCATAATTTCCATCCTTTAAAAAAATAGCAGTTAATATTTAGAATTTCACCACTGTTAATTAGCTGTTCTTGGTGTTCTATATCATTTCCCTTTCTTCCCTCACTCTTTCACACATCTCCTGGAGTAGTATTTTTCTCATAGTAGTTTTCATTAAACTTTATTTCCTGGATAGTGAGGTATACTATTTTTCTCTTTGTTTTTTTTTTCTTTTTTTTCATATATTTATTTATTATTTTATTGAACTACAAATGTCAATCAGACAGTTTCAAGACACCTATTTTGCTCTTTGTACCCAGGACTGATTTTTCTCTTTTGGGTCTCTTCAGGTTCCAAAAAGTTTTAGAATGTTTTTCCTGTTCTGTGAAGAATCCTGTTGGAATTTTCACTGTGATTGTATTAAATCTCTATAGCAATATAGATTTGTATTGGTTCTACCTACCCAGTAATAAATAATAGCTTTCTGCTTTTTGATAACCTCTTCAGTTTCCTGTTTCACCATAGCATAGTTTTCATTCTAAAGGCCCTTCACTTCCTTTGTTAGATTAATTCATGTGTGTTTATCTTTTACTGGTTATATTGTGAAAGATATTTTTCCCTAATCTATTTTTCAGTAGATTCATTATTAGTGTAATGCCATTTTCTTTTTCTGTGGTGATTTTGCATCCTGATTCGTGGTTGAATTTGGTTATTAATTCAAAACAAGTTTTAATGGATTTTTGGAGTCAGATCATATCTTCTGTAAACAGTGATAATTTGAATTCTTACTTTTCTATACATTCCCCTTTCATTGCTTTGTTCTTGCCTAGTTGTCTTTGTAATGTTTTTACCACTGTGTTTAAAAGGGTTGGTGATAGTGACCATCCTTGCCTTGTTCGTAGTTTTAGAAGGAAAGCTTTTAGTGTTTCCAAATTTAATATTGTGTTGGAAGTACAATTTTTATATAGGAATGGAGATAAGTTCTTTCTGTACCTATTTTCTTCTTATGAAAGAATGATGTATTTTTAAAATTATGTTCATGCACCAATTGAGAGTATCATGTAGCTTTTGTCCATGCATCTGTTTATGTACTGTACTACATTTATTAATTTGCATATATTGAGCCTTCCTTGTATCCCTGGAATAAAACCTGCTTGCTCATGGTGTATGCTATTTTTGGTGATATGTTATAAAAGCCTTAGCAAGCATCTTGTTAAGGCTTTTATAACATATTCATTAAAGACTGGTCTATTGGTATCTTTTGATGGATTACTATCTGGTTTTTAAATCAAGATAATGATAGCTTCCAGGAAAAATTTTTGCAGTACCCATTACCTTTCATTTTCATTAGAAAATTCAAGGAGTATTTATGTTAGAATTTCCCGATGCTTTTTAGAACTCATCAGGACCAGGAGTTTTTTATTTGTTTGTTTGTTTTTTGCTTTTTTTTTTTTTTTTTTTGCGGTACCGGAGATTGAACTCAGGACTTTGTGCTTGCCAGGCAAGTGCTTATTCTACTGAGCTATCTCCCTGGCCCAGGACCTGGAGTTTTCTTACTTAGAAAATTATTTATTACTGTCTTTATTTTATTGGGTTATTGAAGATTTTCATATCTTCTGTGTTCAGTTTTGGTAATAATAAGTACTTAAGAATCAATACTTTTATTCTTGATTCTCCAATTCATTCTGGATTCTCCAATTGTTAATAATGATTTTTCTTTTGCAGTGTCAATTACTATTTCATGCTTTTTAAAATTAAATTTATTAGTAAATTTAAATTTACTTAATTATCATATTCATTGTATGGAATTTGTATGTGTACATTTTTGGATTCCTCTTCTCATTCCCCTATGCTCCCTTCAGCACCTCTTCCCCAACCCTGTTCACAATTTTTTATTTCCATTTTATCCTTTTTCATTCCCTGCTTTTTCCATTGCCTTTCATTACTTTCCCCTTTCTCTTTCTTTAGTTTTTTCCTTTTGAAGAATTTCTACCTATTTCATATATCTATTATAGATTTTGAACTTTATCTACTTTTTCAATCTCTCACACCAGGGTGACAACATAATAGTTTTAGACATATGAGTTGTATTTATTTCACTTAAGAGTATGGTGTTGGAGGGCCGGCGGTATAGCTCAGTGGACTAAGCGCTTGCTTAGGTAAGCGCAGCGGCCAGGGTTCAATCCCTGCTTCCACTTGCCGTCCCGGCCCCGCCTTCGGGTACGCTGAGCCGGCAATTGAAGTCCGGGCGTGGTGGCGCGCGCCTCATGTGTGGGCTGCATAGTGAGACCCTAAGAGTATGGTGTTGGGCTGGGGAGATATCTTGGCAGTATAAGCGTCTACCTGGCAAGTGCAAGGACCAAGGTTTGATCCCTGGGACCCGAGGCACACCATGCAGGCCACTAAAACTGGGCATGATGGTGCATGCCTATAATCCTAGCACTGGAGAGGCTGAGACAGGAGGATCACGAAGAGTAATTACCAACACATGCTGTGGTGGTCTGGAGATAGGGCATGGTGGTGCATGAACTGGGGAAGCTAAAAACAGGAAGAAGCTAAAAACAGGAAGATCGCTAAGAGTCTGAGCTGCATAGTGAAACCCTGTACCAAACACATTAAAAATATATTTAGCTCAGTGGACTAAAGCTCCTGCTTGGGCAGGCGCAGGAGTCAGGGGTTCGATCCCTGGGGAGATGGCTCAGTAGCATGGTGGCAGCCGACTGTGGACCCTGTATAAATTAAAGAAAAAAATAAATAAATGCATGGTAGAGTTACATTCATTTACCTTAAAATGTCTCTGGTTTATCCTTCCTTTCAGCTAAGTAGCACTTCATGGTATTAAAAAAAAAAAAAAAATATTTTTTCTTCATTCATTACTTGATGAGCATTTGGGTGCTGCTGTAAACATGGGTGTGCATACCTATATTTGTTATTGATGTGGTCTGATGTTTTTAATTTTGGGAAGATATGCAGAAGGATACAGGTGGGTCAAAATGCACATCTAACCCTAGTTTTTGTTTTGTTTTTCTTTGCTTTTTAAGGAATATTTGCATTGAGTTCTCCAGTTGTTGTATGAGTCTACACAACCACCAGCAGGGGAGAAGTGCTCCATTTTCTCCACTGGCCTCCCAGTAGTTGTTATTGGTTGATTTCTTAATGATAACAATTCTTTTGGGGATGAGATGGAATCAGTATTTTTTTTTAATTTGCATCTCTCTCAAATGACCAGTTACATTGAACATTGTTATATGTTAATTTTCCACTTGTATTTCTTCATCTGACAAGCATGTATTCATCTCAAATGCCCATTTTTGGATTGATTCTCTAAATTTGAGAAGTATGATGTTTTTCAATTCTTTATATATTCTAGACAGACATCCTTTGTTTGTAGGAGTACTGGCTAAAATTTATTCCCACTCTGTTGGTTGTCTTTTCATACTTGGTGATTTCCTTTGCTATATAAAAGATTTTAATAGGATGAGATCTCACTTTTTATTTGAAGTACTATTTCCTATGCAATTGCATGAAATCCTTGCCTACACATATATCCTCAGGTAGTCTGCTTACTACCTCCTTCAGCAGATTTGGTGCTTTTGTTTAAATATTTAGATCTTTGATTCATTTCAATTTTACTTTAGTGCATATTAGTGTAGGTGATTTTCTGGATTTTCTGCAGGGTCAAATGTGAGTTAACTCTTCATTCCTAATTTCAGAGATTTAAGTCTTTCTTTCCTTTCTCTGTTAACGTTGCATGACATTACCAGTCTTACAGAAAACCCACTACTAGTATGGACTATTGGACTATATAGGAATATTGCTGAATTCAGGCACGTATAATATTTAAATGACAATGAAATACCCTTCTCTGACAAAACTAAACAAAAAAGGGGATACAGATGAATGACCAGTTTGTACCTATATATACCTAAGATAATTAGGGTAGATATACAGGTACATTCTTTTAATTCAGTGGATAGAAAGATTTGTTCTAATAGTGTTTGTGGACAGGATATCATGTCTGCATCTTGTACAATGAATAACCACTAAGACAATAATATGCAATGTGTTTATTATTGAAACTGTCCTACTAGTTGATTTTGAAACTGTCTCATTATTTATCAGTAAAATTATTTTTAAAAATCTCATTTAATCTGTCAAAGGACCAACTCTTCATATTATTTTTGTATTGTTTCCTTCACCCCCAATGTGTTAATTTCTGCTCTGATATTTGTAATTTACTTTTTTGTGCAAGCTTTTGGTTTAGCCTGCTCTGCTTTTTCTATAAGTTTGAGATTCATCATTAAGTCTTTAATTTCCATTGGCTCTGTTTTATTGATATGGGTATTCACTGCTATAAGTTTCCCTCCTCAAAGTGCTTTCATTGTGTCCCATAGTTTTGGTATGTTGGATTGTCATTCTTGCGTTATTATAGAAACTGTTTAATTTATTTTTTTTAATTCATCAGTGACACATTGATTGATCAGGAACATGCTATTTAACTTATGTTTATGGAGAGCCAGGGAGATGACTCAGTGGAATAAGTGCTTCCCTGGCAAGCACAAGGATCTGAGTTCAATCCCCAGTTCTGCCAAAAAAAAAAAAAAAAGCTTATGTTTATGGAGTTCTTATGGTTTCATTTGCCATTGAGTTCTAATTTTATTGTACTGTGGTCTGATAATATGCGTGGGATGATTTCAGGTCCTTTACATTTTCTTAATAATATTCTATGAGCTAGAATGTGCTCTATTTTAAAGAATATCCAGTGTGCAGTTTAGAAGACAGTGTATTTTGATGTTTTGGAGTGGAACACTCTGTAGACATCTGTTATGTACATTTGTTCAAAAATTTGGTTCAGTTCTAATATTTCCTCTGTATATTTCTGGACTTGTTTCTGTATTTCACATGCTATGATTTCAAAGAATTCTTTTTTTTCAAAGAATTCTTTTTTGATTTCAGAACTTATTTCTGCTTTGAGTTCCTCATGATCTTTCTGCTGTTGTTTCTTCAGATGCTGTTTATTCATATATTTTAGCTGGAATAGTGCTCTCTGCACTTGTTCTGGGTGAGCATAGTTTTTCCACCCCATGTTTCTGTAATTCATTCTTTATTTCAGATACTATGTATTCAGATATTTTTTTTTAATTTGGGGAATTACTTCTCATTTTATTTCCTCTATAGCTTTCTGCTGTTGTTCCTTTGCTGCTGTAGCTGTTAGTTCATTCATCGCAGCTGAGCTAGTGTCCTCTGCCCTTACTGGTGGACTCGAGTTCTGGGATTGTGTTTTTCCCCTTCTCTTTGTCATTTTGTATAGCACTGATCTTTGACTTTGGTGCAGCTATAACCTTAGCTTATTATGAGATTCGGGTGCCAGTCTATTAAGTTTGAGATTATCCAGGTATGCCTATCCTGGATCTAGCTGTTGTGTTCAGTTCCTTTTTTGCTGCAGCTCCTTGGTTCCCCTCTGTTGGTTCGCAGAGTCAACCCTCCTGTGTCAGGCAGGTCGTTCCCCAGGTGGGCGGGCCTGGCCTTTGGTGGGTCTTCTGGGCTCACAAAAGGATAATGGATGATCTTATTCACTGAGTAGGCTGTACTGGGTTGGCCAGCCTGTGCTGGGTCCGGGTCTACAGGCTGTAACCCGAGAAGGCTGGGAAAGGTCCCTCTGGTGCAGCGGGCCTGGAGCCCTCACTCACAGGCCAGGCTGTGCTGGGTTTCGGGCCATGGGGTGGAACTGGGGATCGCTGAGAAATGTCCCTCTGGCGTGGCAGGCTTGGAGTTCTCACTCCAGGCCGACCTGCACTGGGTCTGGGGCTGTGGGGTGGGACCGGCAATTGCCTGAAAATGTTTCTCAGGCACAGTGGGCCTGGAGCTCTCACCGGGCCACGGGGGGAGGGGTGCAGGGAATCCCTGGGAAATGTCTCTTTGGCACAGCGGGCCTGGAGTTCTACATTCACTGAACTTTGATGCCCAGAGAATTGGGGAAGTTCCTACTCGTTCAGCGGGCTTTAGGGCAGAGGATCCGGGGAGGTGCTGCTGAGTGGGTCCTGAGGTTTCAGGCCAGTCACTGGCTTGGAGGGCTTGGGGGCAGGGATCCGTGTAGTGTGTGTGGGAAGAAGCCAATGGCTCTCCCTCAGACTCACTACACTCTCACTGATCTGGGAAGCCTGGTGAGTCGTGCAAATTCCCACTCACTGGGAGAGCTTGGGGCTGGATCCAGGAGGCAGCTGGAGTCAGCCACTGTCTCAGGCAGGTCTCTGGCTGGGTGGCATGGGCAAGATCCCAGTTCTAATATTTCATTATCAACTTTTTGTCTAGTTCATCTGTTTTTTAGTGATGGTGGAGACTTGAGATCTTCCAATATACTTGAATTAGTGCTTTTTTTGAACAAATGGACGTTGAGGAAAAAACTTCATTTTTCATTGCTTTTAGTACTTATTTTGTATAATTGGTCACATTGGTATTTGTTGCATACGTGATTGTTATCTCTTCCTCTTGGATTATTTCCTTTACAAGAATGTAATTACCTTCTTTAACTCACTCCATCTGTCCTGTTTTAAATTACTTTGCCTTCAAATAATTTCCCCTACTTTTTTCTGGGTTCCTGTCTCATGGAGTATTGTTTTCTACCTTTTGACTTTTGATGCATGAATTAGTTTTTGAATTAAATGTCTTCCTTTTATGCAGCATATTGTTGGCTCTTGCTTCCTGATCCATTCTGCCAGTCAGTGTCATTTGATTGGTTAATTGAGAACATTAACAATGATGATAATGAAAAGGTTTTTATTCCAGATTTATTCTGATTACTTTATCACAGTGGATCATTCATTGGGCTTCACTCTGATGAACACCGAAAAAATTCATCTGGTGCAAGCACTGTCTCCATCCTGCTAGACATATCTAATATAAGTAACACTATTTGGTATGCAAAAACTCCCAATGTTTATAAGATTCCTTTGAACATTTCAGACTACAAATTAATTAAACAGATTTTAAATCAGGGAATAAAATAAATTCTAATGGTTATAAAAACTTAATTTCCAAGGTAGTGATAAATTGTATTTTATATATCAGGTTTATTTATATATCTTTTAGATAAGGCAGCAAAATTGATGTATCATTTTTCAAACAGATTTTCTGCACTTCCTTCTCCTTAATACAACTTTTGCAAAATCATATCCATGTTAACCAGCATAAATATTATTAAAGGTTTATTTGACTAAACAAACTCATATAACTTTTAAGTTAGTTGTTTAAAAGTGTATTGGGGCAACCCCTTCTGTCTCTCTCTGACAGAAGCTTTTTTACCAATGAAGTTTTTTCCTCAATGTCCGTTTGTTCAAAAAAAAAAAAAAGTGTATCAACTGATCAGTTTTGTGTGTAAATGATGTCTGTAAAAATTTCTTAAAACCATGAATAAAAATGATCTACACGCACACACAAAAAAAACAATGATGGTTATAAATGACATGCATTGACTTATCCTTCTCATGTTATTTTCCTGCTGTGGGCTCCTTAACCCCTTTTTCTTTCCCTCTGTTTAGTTGTTTGCCTTGACTGTTTAATTCCTTTTAGAGGGGTTGATGGAGTTATAATCTCTATTATCTCTTTCTAGAATGTCCTTCAAAATATTTCGTAGTGCTGGTCTGCTGATCAAACATTTCGTCTGATGGTTTTTGTCACTGAAGTATCCTGTTTTTCCATTAGTTTTGAAACATTGTTTTGTGGGATACTTTAATGCTAGTTGAAGTTTGTTTTCCTTTATAACTTAAAATATTTCACTCCAACCTCTCCTTGAATTGAGGATTTGTGCTGGGAAGCCAGCTGTGATACTGATACGATTTCCTTTGTAGGTGATTTCTTTCTTTTCCCTAACATCTTTAAAGATTCTTTTCTCCTGTTGAGTTTCTGGAATCCTGACTATGACATGCCTGACTGTAATTTTTTGGATATAGTTAATTCTATGTACCTCACTTATTTGTCAGATTCTTTTTCTTAACAAGGAAGTTTTCTGCCATGCGTGTAAATAGATTTTTTATGCCATTGGTGCTATCTCCTGATTTTTCATTGACTCTAATCAATCTTCAGTACCTTCTTTGCATTATCTAGCAGCTGCTCCATTAATATCTCATGATCCCTTCCTGTTTTTAATGAGTCTTTGTTTTCATGATCACCAATCACAAGCCTGTCTTTTATATCTGATACCATACCTGCATATTGGCTTGATCTGTTGTGAATACTTTCAATGGAATTTTTTCCCAGATATCCGCTTGAATCTGCCTTATTTACACAGTTTCTTTACTATTCTGAGCATTCCACAATTTTCTTCAGATCCTGTAATTTTTTAATGCATCTGCTCTAGAATCATTAAGCATGGTTTTCATTGTGGTCACAATCTCCATAATTATCTGAAAAATTATTTCTGATTTTTTTTTTTTTTTTGTCTTTTTGAGACAGGGCCTCACTATGCAGTTCAGGCTGGCCTTAAGCTCACTTTGTAGCTCAGGCTGGTCTCGAACTCACAACAATCCTCCTGCCTCAGCCTCCCGAGTGCTGGGATTACAGGCATGTGCCACCACGCCCAGCTTCTGATTTTTTTTTTCTAGAGCCTCATGCAATTGTTTTGCTATGACCACTTCAGAGAGGTCAGGTGGGTGAATTTCAGATTGTCCCAATTCATTGCTCCCTGATTTTGCCTTTGGTGAACTGGATTTCTGAAGTTGAATATTACATAAATGTCTTCTAATTTTCTTTTCCTGTTTTAGTTTAATTCCTGTGCTGATGCATAAATTGCCTTTGGTGGGTTGCTTTATTAGTAGTATGTATAGCCCTTAGAAAATGACTATTACTTAGAGGTATCGTCTAAGTAGAGCTAGTTTTTCAGTTTGGAGTCTGTTTTTATATTCTACAGCTTCATTCTGTTGGGGATGAGAAATTGTTCCCTGTTTGGCCCAGAAACTGGTTCTTTATACTGTGCCATAGTGTTTTCTCTGACCTTTACTCAATTTCAGCCTTGGAGTACTACGAAGATTATCTGTTTAGAACAATTATGTAAATTTTTTTTTACTTTTATTTAGGGCCTGGTTTTATTTTTTTTTAATTTTTTTTTAGTTTTTGTTTTATTGAAGTACAAATATCAATGAGACAGTTTTAAGATAACTTGACAAGATGGATTTGATAAATTAATACATTGCAAACTGTTTTCATACTGTTTTGGTACCATAGAAGGTGCATACATGATATTATACTTACAAACATTATTATACCATATGTCTCTTATCAGTAAATTAAGAGAGTGTAGCTGTTTGCATATCTTATTTTTTATACCTGAATTACATCAAAGATTCAATAATTAATACTTTCTACCTTGTTATTTTCCTAGTGGTTGTCCATAGTACTAGAAGCCAGTTACGTAAAATTTTAATTATAACAGTAGCAACAATAACAGCACAGAAAATGACAAACTAAGGTAATCATTAATTTTCCACCTTTAACATTATGACCAGATTTTTAGTTATATAGCAAAATGTAAAACAGACAAAAAATATATGCAGTGTTTACGTACTTAATATGTCAATTTTATGCCCAGTAGTTAAAATTTAAAAGGGGTTAAGGAATAAATGGATGGGCCAGCCAAATAGCTCAGCAGATTAAAGCTCCTGCATAAAAAAAAAATAAAATAAAGCTCCTGCATACAGGTGCAGGGGCCAGGGGTTCGATCCCCAGGCCTGCCCATGCTGGCCCCACCCCTGGGGTACATTGAGATAGCCATTGAATCTGGGCATGGTGGTATGCACCTATGATCCTAGCACTTGGGAGGCTGTAAACAGGAGAATCACTATGAGTCTGCTCTAGGCAGTGAGACCCTGAATACCCTGTAGACTCTTCCCTAAAATACAAGAAAAAAGGTATAAATGGAGAGATAAAAGAATAGGTAGAGATTAGAAGTAAGGATGGAAAGTAAAAGGTGATCGTACTAACTTTGAGAAATTGATGAAGAAATCTTGAGGGAAAGTGGGAAGGAAGAGATAAAAAGAACAGAACATTATGGAGCCACAGTGGAAAGAGAACGAAGTTCTATAGTGTGCCTGGGGAGAATCACAGGAAGAGAAAACTGTCTCAGGCTCCCACAGAGAGCAAACTGGTCAAGCATTGGCCGTGACTCATCCACATGGATGACACAGACAAAGGATCTACAGAATAAGGTACAGGACTACAAGATAAACCCTGAGGGAACTTCACTGACCACATAAGAAACATAAAGTACATGTGTTGGTATATAAGTCTTGCTCTATCTAGGTCTTAACCATCCAGCAGAAAAGTATAAAAATGAAGTATACACCACAGGGCCATAATAATAAGTTGAGCTGTAAATGGCTATGGTCGACAACTTCTTCAGATAACTCACTATTGTTGTGGAATGCTGGACTGTGTTGGATTGTGTTGTCGAGTTCAAGCACCTAAGTTAGTTGAATGACAATGGAGTGCCCATCTTTGACAGGTTTAGATAAGGAAGGGGTATAGAAAGGAAGAATCATGATGTATGTGTATAGACAGTACAGTTGGGATAGATAACGCTGTGCTTCATAATTCTATGAGAGACAAGATTTGCACTAATGTTGGTTGGACAGGATATTATGTTAGCTTCTAGTACTATGGACAACCGTTAGGAAAATAACGAGGTGGAAAGTATTAATTATTGAATCTTTGATGTAATTCAGGTATAAAAAATAAGATACGTAAACAGCTACACTCTCACAATTTACTGATAAGAGACATAGGCTATAATAATGTCTGTAAGTATAATATCATGTATGCACCTTCTATGATACCAAAACAGTATGAAAATAGTTTGCAATGTATTAATTTATCAAATCCATCTTGTCAAGTTATCTTAAAACTGTCTCATTGATATTTGTACTTCAATAAAACAAAAATAAAAAAAGAACTGAACAAAACAAGTACCACAGTGAAGCTAGAAGCCATGGACACCGTAATATAAAAACAAGATCAAACAATGAAGAAGAAAAAAACAAAAACAAAATCACTGCCACCACAACAAAAGAGAGAGAGAGAATAAAAGTCCACTTCCAGATTTCTCTCTACTGTTACTGGTAGGCAAAGTGTGAACACAGAGTCCTTTGGACACCTATGCCAATCGATTCCAGCAAATTAGTAGTAGCTTTTTGTTGAGTTAGTGAATCTTCTCAGAGAGCCTGCACCTCTTGGCCAAGACAACACTCATTTGGCTTATAGCTGTCAGTGCAACTTACTTGTGCCTGAGCCCAGCTTGGAGCTCCTAGATTGAGTCAGCAGCTTCTCTTAGTTCTGAGCCCAGTTGCCCCTTCTCCAAGATGGCTCCCAACCAATACTTCTTTTTAGTGGGATGACTGAGCCTTCAGCACTCACTGACAGCTAGTACAGTCTTTCAAGTCCACTGTTCCACCTCACTGCTGTGGGTTTTTTTTCTTCCACACAGACCTCTGGAATTACTAGCAGTCACCTTTCGAATCTACCAGTTTGAATTGCTCCTGTCAACAACCAGTTAGTCCCATCTCAGGGAGAAGGTACCAACAGCTACCTACTTCCTCTTTGTTGAAGTTTCTCCCTTTACCCTCTCTATTGCCACCTCAGATCCTTATTAGATCCAGGATACCCACTTCTCTCCCATGTACATCCCTCATGTTGTTATATTCCACTATCTAGATGGCAACACTCAGTGCTGCTTACCACTCTGCCAGCTGTTCTTCATATAAATAACTAATATCTAGAACATATAAAGAACTGAAAAAATAAGACTCTCCAAATTCTAAGATCCAATTAAGATGACTTATAAGACATCTGAAATGAATAGATACTTCTCAGAAGAAATAGAAACAAAAAATAAATATATGAAAAACAAAATCACTGATCAATAGAGATACAAATTGAAGAAAATTAGACTCAATCTCACTCCAGAACAAATGGCTATTATAAAGAAAGTAACTAATAACAAATGCTGAAGGGGCTGTAGAGAAAAAAGAACACATCACTGTTGGTGAAAGTGTAGGCTGGTACAACCACTGTGGAAATCATTGTGGAGATTCTACAAAAAACTTAGATTAGTTATCTGGTAATCTAAACAACTAGTAAAAAGATAATAGTTGTGCAATATAATAGCCATTTTGAATTCCAATTATTTTGTTTGGTGAAATTCTGTATTATTTCTAGGTTTATTTACTATTTTATTCCCTTTAAAAAAACTAAATTTAGAGGTCCTGATTGACCCAACTAGTCCTCTTCTTTTTTTTTTTCCTGGAAGAATTAAAAGCATTATACCACAGGGATATGTGCACACTACATTTATAGTAGAACAGTTGTAATAGCTAAACCTTGGAAGAAACCCAAATGCCCTTCAACTTATGGATGAATGAAAATGTTATTTTTATATAATGGAATATTACTCAAGATAAAATTGAGACATTTTTAATTAAATGATAGACCTTGAGATCATCATCATAAGTGAAATGCATTGGACCTACATGTGTAAATATCACATTATCATACTTGTGAATATCTGAAAATGTAAATAAGATCCATATTATACCATAGATATTATAAAGTAGGAAGAAACTGCTCAAAAAGAGAAGAAAACTAGGCAGGGATGGGAAAGGAAGGAAGAAAAAGAAAAATGAGGAAAAAATAGGATAAAATGAGAACAGAGTTTTGTGAATGGCAAGGGCAAAGGGTTTGAAAGGAGAGGATAGCCATGGCAGAAAAAAAAGATGAATCAAGATGTATCCTGTACAAGGCCAAATTTTCTATAATGAATGTGGTCATTATGCATACCTAAATTGTATCAATACACTTAGATAAAATAAAAATACTAAAAATGTACAAGTGACATTACCCTGTAAAAATTTATAGTGTAATACATTTTAAAATAAGATTAAAGACCTAAACACACCCATTAAAAAAGATGTTACGTATATATTCAAAACACCACAAGAGTATAAACATTATAGAAGCTACAAACATACTAACAAAAATTCCTATACAACTGCAAAACAAAAAAAACACAAATAAGATCATGCATTTACCTAGTCTGATTTTGCCATGCACTTCTTGTCTCACAGTAAAATCTAAAATATTCCAAATGACTTAAAAGACCCCCTGCAATATATTCTGTCTCTCTCATTTCCTGTGTTCCTCACCACAGCCAGAGAAGGTTTGAAAATATATAAATGGTTACTATCCTACAAAGGAAGGACAACAATAAAGTATTTAACAGTATCATTTTGGGAGAAACAGATGTTTGTTTGACTCTTGTTTAAGCACCTTTATAGTAATAATGACCTCATTATCCTAGAGCACTCTAGGTGAACCTATGAAATATGTGTTGTTTGTTTTTCTTTTTTTTTTTGGTGGAACTGGGGATTGAACTCAGGCCCTTGCACTTGCTAGGGAAATGCTTATTCCACTGAGCCATCT